>JAQFXU010004393.1:0-13651 GCA_034693705.1 Spatulosminthurus flaviceps | reverse complement strand
CAGAAATCGCTTAAACGGGAATTAGCATGTACTACCATGTATAAGCGAGTTGTGCATATAGCTCCTTTTGGACTTTATAGCCGACGATTTGTAAAATGCCTCAAGTGATGTGAGAAAAAAAGGAAAACTAAAATTAAGAGGATGTATAAAATACGAAACGCTTCTTCGCGGAGTTATCAGAACAATTCTGATAAGGTTGTTGTAAGTTGCGTGAAATAATATTTTTAGTTCATACTTTAATTTTTACTTGTGTACCATTAAAACGTTTTAGACTGACAATATTATGAAGCCTTTGTGGATTCTTGGTATGTGGATTATATTTTTTATTTTCTTGTTGGGGTCGTGTTTAGCATCTAGAAACGAACAAAAACCTCGTTTGCAACCTGAATTGGATTTCGTTGACATAGATTCGTACTTGACGAATGAGCGAAAAGTTCGTGAACAGTTCAAATGCCTCATGGATGACAATGCTCCTTGTGATGCGGTGGGCAGGTGGTTAAAATGTAAGAATTAATTTACCATTGCTAAATTGTTTGTATAACTTGTTAAAAATACAATATTTCCTTTATAATTTTCCATTGTTAAATCAGCGCGCCTGGGAAGAGCGTTCTTGGGGGAATGTATTCTTTGCACTCCGAAACAGATGGAGAACCTTGAAAAAATTAGTGATTACATGGAAGCACATTACCCTAACGAGTTCCGACTTATCATTTCAAAATACGTTCAGCGACTTGGCATACAACTTCTTCCAGCAGCTCCAGCTGTAAGTCCACAGTCCAGTTCCAATCAACAGGGTGTGAAGTTGCTGCGAATGGAAGTGAAGTAATAGGGGAGAATAAAGTTAAAAATAGTGGGTGATATAGGTATTAATGTATGATAATATATGAAGAGAGTATTATTGTTATTTTGCTTACGTTTTACAAAACTTGGAAATAAATATTTTTTAGAAACTTAGT
The DNA here is from genome assembly GCA_034693705.1 of Spatulosminthurus flaviceps. Classification (NCBI taxonomy): domain Eukaryota; kingdom Metazoa; phylum Arthropoda; class Collembola; order Symphypleona; family Sminthuridae; genus Spatulosminthurus; species Spatulosminthurus flaviceps. The sequence goes on along the minus strand of JAQFXU010004393.1, from coordinate 12,695 downwards.
TGTACAGTTATAGTTACTAATTTATTTTTTAATTACGGACAAGATAATCACAATGAATTTACGATGTTCGTAAATACCTGTGAAGTCTTTAGTTAATATGAAATCTACATACACATAATAAACAATGACTACACCATTAATTACTCAAGGATTTTTAGACCTAAAAAAATATCACTTTTCGATGCAAACAATACAATAATTGTATTCGTAATTCACAGCCACTTACGTTAATTACATATGTAAGTTATAGGAAGTAGTAAAAATAATGCATGCATTAATAAAGCTTAAAACTTAAAAGTATTTATGGTGTTATGCCAAATGCACGTTTTTCACGCACATCTTTACATTTTTTCCACTCATTTCAGTCGGAATCTTTTTCAAAATCATTTCCACAAAGTTATCCAGCACAGGAATATTCTGCCTGTGTGCCAATATTGGATATTGTGGTATTTATGTACTTGAATAATTGATCATATAAAATAAATAATTAAATCACTTTATCATGTAATGATATCTTTGGCAATTGGCAATACTGAATGCTTACATGCTTTCGGTAATGTAATTTCATGGAACACTCATTGGGTAATCAATCACTACGAGTTAACAATATTCTTACTTGCGACAATGATTAAGGGTTAAATTATTCATAGCGTCGATTCTTCCACTTCGACTCGCCGTCGTTCACTGTTCGAAATAACAGGATAACCGAAAGAAATGGTTTTTTATTTGCGACTGAGATTTCCTCTTTGTATAACATTACTATCATAGAGGCTTAGAAAAATATATTATACAGTTGGTAAAATTTACTAAATGTCCTTTCAAGGAAGTCTTACACTTTACAATAAATTCTGTCCGCGCGCCTAAAATGCGCAATACACAACGAAGGTAAGGTACGTTAAAATGTGGTTCCCATATTTGCATCATGCTGTTTAAATATAATTTATTGACCTTTCTTGCGCTAAAGTAAGTTGGTATTTTAAGTGTTTACTTTTGTTAGTTGCAGCTTGCAGCTTCGGTGAGCTGCTAGAATCATAAATAGGAAAAATCTTGAAAACGCTGTCAAACAATTTATTTACCTATATCAGTCCTTTATTTTGCTATTTTCATGAAGAATAAGAACAATATTTCATTTCTTGTATCGTACTAAAGAATAAAGTAATAAACTGGTAAATCCATATAAAAATAATATATATTGTACACTGCTAAAACAACTGAAACAATACGTCCAACTACCGATGACCTTTTCACGGTGTGGATTAACAAATTCCCCACCTCATTCTACTTATCAAAATAAAAAATAATATAATATACGAGAACCAAAAGTAAGAGTTAAGACTAGACTCTAAAAAATAAATATGGTCATTGAACAGCATCCTATCAACAGGTTTGTGTAGTTTGTACCGGGAAATCTGTTGTAATATTGTCTCCTGTTACACAACAATTTTACCCGGGGACCTTGTGCTGAATCCTGCTTATTTTACAGTGGTTTCCGGTAAAGCTAAACTAGTTTCCCGATAAAACCTTTTTTAATTAGGGGAACTTGTTGACCGATCGTATTTAATTTCTAGTGTTTCAGTACAGTACAACATTTTGGTGATGCAATTACGACAAGCAAAAAATAGTAACCATCTGGACCCTAACCATGCCGAAAAAATAAAATTATCTTAAATAAATAGTACTTTAAACGTTTCTTGTGAATGATCGTTATTCACCGTCTTCTGGTAGGAGAAATTTTTCCAGTGAGAGGTGCCACTTTATTTGGGCCAAGGTTTTGAGTCTGGGATCGAGTTCGCCCGATTTTTTCCAGTCGTCGTACTGATCTTTTTGGCATTTTCCTTGTTGGTGTAGATTTGGACTTCAGTGGCTTTAGATTACTAGCTCTGTTGACTAGAGACGGAGACCTGCACTCAGGAATCGTTTTTGCAGACTTATTCTTATTTGAAACGGTCTGCTGCCTGCTCCTGAGTGAACTGTGAGTTTCAGAAATAGGTTCCGATTTAATTCTATAATCTACTCTTTCAAGTGATTTTGTTTGTGCACATTCTGAAGAATCATTGCGGCTCACATTGACCATTGCCTGCTCTTGTACACTGTGCTCATTAAGCTCATTAGGCGCAGGTCCATCAAGCTCTTGCCCGTGTCGAGAACTGTCACGGCTACTACTGGTAACGGTAGAGCCTCGGGAGGAAAGTTTACCAGATTTATGTGGATAACTCTCCTTTTTGGATGTCTGAGGAATGCCAATATTTTTGCTTGGCGAGGAATTGTAGTTTTTACCTTGTAGCTCCGCAGGAATATACAAAGTCTCTTGTAATATATCTTCGCAGAAAAACTGCTCTACAGCAGGCATTTCTTCTTCCGTAGCAAAATACAAATTAACGTGTTCATGACTGACAGAGGTCACAAGAGTTTCACTTTCGGAGTTTATCATTACATGATCAAAACTCGTATCAGGATGTTCAAACTCAAGTCGGCTGGGACTGGGACCTTCTTCCAATAGTTGTTCATTTTCTACAGGTGAGTCACAATGCGACAGAATTTCGGAGTCCATCTCCATTCCGGCGTTACTACGGCAACAGAAGTTGCTTGCATCAACTCTTTCGTTGGCGTCAACATGGTTACAGATCTCACTGTTTGTCTCCAACACATGAAACGCCGGATGCCCCGTGGGAGTTTCAATGCTGGTGTTATCAGCTGCCTCGTTCACTCTTGAGATATCTCCATCTAACTTTGTAAACAGAGACTTGGGGAAATTCGAAGCCGAGTAGTCTGGCACAAAATCTAAGAATGATAATCTGCAACACAGACAATAAACAATTGAAAAACATTTAGTCTTTCACATTTAATTTCACGAAAAGTCATACAAATTTTGCTGCAGTGCACTATAAACCCACTTCCAGCAAAAGCCTGGTTGAACCAGGCTGGTTTTTCATTTTTCAGCAGTAATCACCACACATTAGATACACCATACACCTTTCTTACTTCTACATATTCTCTTTGACACTTGTGATCAAAATTAAAATCATTAATAAAAACTCACCCCGTATCTTGCAAATGAATACTCCGGGCAGTCCGTATATTCAGCACATAATCCCGAAAATAACCCTCGTTTTCTTTTGTCCACTGAGCCCAATACGGTTCGCTAACACCCGTTTCCGCAACACTGTACCAACTTTCATGTTCATCTTCCCCTCTTGATGACGTTGATGATTCACTGCTGACCAAAAAATACATTTTATATTTATAAACAAAATAATAATAATTTTAAAATATTATACTAATAACTTATTAAAATTACAAAACAAAATATGATTATCAAACGTTATAATCAACTTTCTGTCACAATTTTCTTTACTCCACCCCAAAATCCCATTATTATCTCCTTCCGAATTAAAACGATCTTCATGTTCAATGTACATCAAACATAATATATTTTCTTACCTAAATGTGGGAGCAATCTTAGCAGTGGTCACCGTCGCCGGCCTCACATAACCATGATCATTGATTTCATGCTCACAAAGACTAGCTTGACTATAAAAATACTGTTGATTGCAAAACTTGCACGGGAAGCAGGGTCGAAGGATCTGAGCTGGATCTTGACATTCCATCTTTGTCTTTCCTCTCTTAATTAGAGCTTTTCTTGTCAACAAATATTTATCCCACTAACTTATTCTCCGTTCTATCGCTATCTGACTTTTTGGAATCGTGCCTGATGCGGATTCTCAATTCTCAACTTTTCTGGTAGTCTGTACGCCGTACGGACGGACACGAGATGAGACACGATGACTTCAACTTTCTGAAATGAAATGAAACGCAAACGTATAGAGTTTTCAGTTACTTAATTAGAATAATTATTTCCAAACCAATCATACAGCAAAATATCTCTACATAAACTCAAAACCTATTTCTCAGCAATAATAAAATATAATAAATTACTTTTATCCACACAGCAACAACAAGTAAGCAATTCAAAAATCATTAATCACTATAAACTTCAACAAATTCGTACATAAGGAAAAAGATTCACTTTTACTTACTTACTCTCAGAATCAGATGATAAACCTCAATCGTAGGATTCTTCCAGTGAATTCATAATTCCACGAGTTCTCGCTTTCCCAGGAAACTGACAACTAATGGACCCCCTCGACTGACTGCTTATTTATTTTGTTTAAATTCTACTATGTCGCAGATTAAAGTATATACGTAGCTTATTGTCAGTAGTGCGAACGTGTTAAATCCAGTTTGCTATACTCATATCCTTAAACTGTTCATGGGAAAATTGTTATCAATTCCTAGGAAATAATATTTAAACTGCTTACTGTATACTGTATACTACTGTGTACTGTGTATATGAATACACTAGTATTTACACTGCACTGCACTGTAAAAGAATATGTTTGGTTGTTCAACTAAATATCGCTAATAATTGTAAATATACACGTATACATATAGGAGCGCCCCTTCACTACTTATCTTGACATGCCCCAAATGAGGTACTAAATATAGCTGGAAATTTTACAGGAACTGTAAAACTACAATGTTATTAAATTGTCCCCAATGTCCTCTCATATGTGGACTTCTATTTGCTCTTTCATTTGTTTACCTTCCGTGGAGTGCATTAGCAAGGCGCCGCAGCTCTTTCACTATGAACGACTAGCACGCTACAAAAGCATTCCGCCTATGCAATCTGAACTTAAATGGAAAAATCCCATTACCACGTATGTGCGTATGCATAGATACGTAGACGTAGTGTAAAATCCATATCACACTCGCATTGTGTGCTTTGCGTAATGTGTGTGACTGTGACGTATCTCAGCAGGTTCACTAGACTTTAAATCACCATGGGAGTAAGTGGGGTGATGAGAGCCGGGAATGCTTGCGAAAGCGGGGTAGTGCGTGGACCGCATATGTAAAAGTAGATGCCGGGGAAAGTTGTTTTTGTTTTAAAATTAGCTGCGAATGAGATTTTATTTGATACGTGAAGTGCACATGTAAAACAATGGTTCCTACCTGAAGCATGGGAAATACGAATTTATTATTTCTTGGCTTACCAAAGAAACGGTATGAGCGAAGTATGAGGTACCAAAAGATTCTCAAGGATTATCAATATTGGTTATTATTACTACTTTCTCAAACTTTCACTGTGCTCTTGCTGACAGTCTGCATATTATAGAAGGTAGGGTTATGATATCATGGAAAGCCCATTGTAGCAATGTATGTAGGGCTGGAATTTTTTCAAGGGAACTCTCATGAAAGTGGGATATATTTGGGATATATTGTACTTAAGAACTTTCGTATAAATTTATCCAGCGGCCTGCAATTGTTAGACATTAGAAGCTACAATTTTTTTGTTGAGTATGAAAAAATAATAATACTCACAGTCACACCTTTCACTATGAAACGGTTCTCGTTAATTCACTTACCTTTAAAAATGAGTCAGTGGACATAACTGGGGTTAACGTACACTTAACAATAAGAGCATGTTTGGTATTATTTACTATTTTTACTTAAAGAAAGAGTACAAAACCTTTATTATCAATACAAAATATAAGGGTCTGGAGAATAGAGAGTACGTTTTTCACATTGGGTTGAGTTGCCTTGAAGCAATGACAACAACATAAAATGTCATCCCTGATGTCATTCCCGAATATTTGAGGTTTGAAACTTTCCTCGTGCATGTAGTGGGCTGTACAACCCCCTCACCACACCTACGGAGCAGGGCTTTAATTCGTGTACCTAGTATTTCCCTTTCATGTTCCAGGAACACCTTTTGTCCATCGAGATTGTTTTGAAGATCAAACACTTGCAAACACTGGATGCATTTTCACTTTCAATGGAATCTACCAAATAGAATGGCTATCCAAATGACATGACAGAATCTTGCCATTAAATGTTATGGCTGAGGGCTGAATAGTAAATGTAAAAATATGTTCAAAGCCCAAAGCTCTTCAGCTCTCAGCATACATAAGTAACACTAAAAATTCAGTAAATGTAAGCTTGAAATTGTTGGGGGGTAAAGGAAGTATACAGGAGGTTTAATACTTATCAAAGCAAGAATACTAGAAATGAAATGGTTGAGATTAAACATCATTTAGTAAAAAAAATTGAAGTTGACACGTTAAATAGCAAGATGATACAACAGTTTTAGTAACTCAACGAGAATCACGCCTGTTGTCACAGTCGTGCGATGAGGTGTGTAAATAATAGAGCTGTAAATACTAGTGCTTGCAGAAAAGTTTTATATGATGTTATATTCAAAGCAGTATCTACGCATTGAAATCTTATTTGAAGAGAGAGTTGAGGTGTACCTGAACTTTACCTTCTCAAATCTGCATTCAGTGCAGTGCAGTGTGAATTCTAAGTATATAGACTTTGAATGGTGTTGACAATAATATCTACAAATATTTCTGAGAAAACCTGTCCTAAATGAAAGGTTTATATTTTAAGAAGGGTCTCAGTCTCTGTCTCTGTGACTCCGACTTCTCCAGGAATGGTAGTCATCGAGAAAGTACATTTAGAAAAATAGGTAGTAAAAACATGGGCACTCAGTGTTTACAGGTACCTTCCTTCCCTGTATAGCAGGAAGGAAGAAACGTAATTTATTTTGGCTTGCTTCCAAAGTCCCAGCTTAATATCCTCCTTCCTTTGATGTTCAGACGATTATTTCCTAACAGCTATTTTTGTTACCTTGGAGGACATGCATGGTTTTTAAATGCCACATTTTGCTGATTGATGGAAAACAACTGGGTAAGGTTGAGGTATTTACTACGGTAAATAAATAGTGCTTCCTTAGTTTGCACAAAATTGGTATGCAAATTGCTTTTCCAGACTTTATCGTCGTCGCATTTTAATCATTTCAAGGATTCATGATAAGAGAGTAGGCAATTTAAAGAGGATAGGCATTTATTTATTAAAATTACTTACTATATACTCTGAATTATGGGTGGGAAATTATCTGATATTTTCAAAGAATACGTATCCTATCCTTCCTAGATAGTACTTGAGCCTGGGCCTGGGGAGAGTATATGAAGTGAGACGTGAGACAGGTAAACACTTGGCGAGACTATGCGACAATGACAATACCAATTGTCACATCTCCATGGGTAAATTAGACCTCGATTTGAAAGGAGTTTAGTAGAACCCTCAATAAAAACGAATGTTTACTATGCAACTTTTCCTCGCGCTTGTAAAACCTTAGTTTCATGGGAAAGGTTTCCGCTAACTTATATATTTTTTTAAAATGTAAGTCTTCGAGGAAAAACTCAGGTAAATTCACATAATAATAAACAGGCATGTACATTTTAAGCAAAATGTTATGTAAAATTTTATAATATTGTATGTAGTGAAGTGCTGCGGGAGGCTTTTTAATTTTTTTTATTACTATGTATAATACAGTTTCCTTGAAGCATTTTTCCTCTCCTTGGCAAGCTCATTGACTCGTAACTACATATCACTGATATGGACATGGTAGTGTCATCTGTTATATGATTATTTAATTGGGATTTTTTAAACATCGAATTAGTTTCGCTTGTGTTGCTACTACTTCCCCATAGACTACTTGAATTGTTTAGTTACTCCCTTTTAAAGTTTACTATGTATCGTTGAAAATCCATGGCTAATTATTAACAATTTGGGATTGAAAAACCACAAGATGGCTGATTACATTACATATACTACAGTCCTGACTTAATTCGTTAATTCTATTATCGCCTTTATTGCGGGTGGGTGGAAAGTGGTTAGTGACATAATAATATTACAATGCGAAGGTTATCAAACGTTGGGGTACACGTAAACGTTCCCAAACTGAAGTACTAAAATGCTGTGGCACTGTCTTTTTAAATAAAATGCTTAATATTATCATCTGTAGTCAGTAGTAGTCTTACTCTTCATGTGTCATTTATACTTACGAAACGAACGATGATTGATGATTCTCCCTAGTCTGAAATCACATTCATTCCGCATCCACATCCATTACAGTAGTACATACACATATAGCAGTAAAATAATTTAAATCCATCCACAGTTGATGCATTGCATGAGTAATTAGCTAAAGAAATGGCAAATAAAGCTAAAGTCAGTCCTTCAAATCTTGTGAAGAAGAGGAGAGATGCGTTCAATTGATGCATCTAGATATAAATAATGTGTGCGATGGGTATGGGTGTGTAAATAGCAAATAAATATCTTTGAATGTTATCAGATTTCGCCAAAGTTGCCCTACCTGTTTCGTAACTGTGTCATTGTTATCGCTCAACTCATGTTGTGTTGCATATTTAACCATGTGCTTTTCCCCATCAAATACATAAGGCGTCGTATTAAAAGCCGTTCTGCTCATAAATCAGTAGTGAGCGCATGTAAACTATATAAGCAAGTTGTTGCACATATATACAAAGATTGTGCTTCATTGCACTCCTTCCTACTTACTTACTTACTTGAAAAATCAATAATATTAGCATTTAGTAATTTACGGCATGCATTGGATCTTCTGAAGCCATTTAAAATCTAAGAAATCAGTCCCAATTTATCCTTGAACAGGTGATGCATAAAGCGTCTAATATATTTATGCAACTTGAAAACCAGAAATTAATTAAATATAAAAATAAAAACTTCCAGTGTTGTACATAGGAAGGGTAAAAAATTCACTGTATAGAAACTTGTAATAAAATAAATACTAAAGCTTACATCCAGTCATGAAAGTATTTACGCATGAATGAGATTTTATAGTTGATTTTATGTGCATAATTACATATATGTTACATTAATAATTCCAGTCGGATTCAAATGAAGGTCTGCGAGTTTGAAGGTGTGCAGCAAAGATATTCTTCTTCCTCACGAAGGCTGCGAAGTGAGATTCGTATTTGTGAAGAAGTCTTCGTCTTACTATATAGTGGCACCTTTATATGGTATTTGTCATGAGGAAATAGTAACCTGAGTCACGAACAGTTATGACTCGTTTTAACATTCGTTTATATTCGGACTATATAACCAGCGTTGCACTATATAAACCGGATTGTTTGGGCTTGGATACACGATACACGATTCGGGTTTATAAAGGTATAGCAACGACACAGATAATATGTATGAGAATTTGTAGACAACAAAATAATATCGAGACTGTAAGCATACATACATGTAAAGAAGTGATATTGGTTTGGTGGGACTGTTTTTTTCAATCTTACTACGTTGCAGAAGGACCAGTGAATCTTGTTGATTTGCACTGATAATTTGTCAGAGGCCTTGTTTGGGAACTCCTCTCAAGCTTTTCATGACATTGAGTTAAAAAAGTATTTTCTGAAACTTGTTCCATGATTTTGTTTTCCAGCCCACATACGCAGAATGAGCAGTTTTTCTGGAACTTTTCATAACTATTCAACAGCTTAACTTAGATAAATGTAGATGGAATTCAATTCAATTCATGACTTTATTAACGAGTTATTCCTGAATCAGTACATAAATAGACTGTTCTCCCTTCAGTAACTCATAAAGCTAGAAATTGTAGAATCACTGTAGTAACTGAAAATTTTATGATATAGAGTAACAGATTGAGGAGGTTCACACTTGTCGAAATCATAATTCAACATAGTGGCCTCGATAGGTCAAAATTAATCTACTATTTGTTTCTGACCCTGCTCCAATGACAGTTTATTGCAAACTTTGTTTCTAATCCTTGAACTACATTTTTACAGTTTACGCTGTGGTCTCTAAATATGTACTTGCATTTTAAATGGTGGTGTAAAGAAATTATTCACAAATATTATTCATAAACGTGTATAATATATATTGCCATATACATATATAGATATATGTATATGATACGTTTAGATTTAAGAAGGAATTACTAATTACTACAAGTTCGCTGAGAATTATATTATTGACCACATGTTTGGCTAAGGGCTGAGTAAGTGAGTTTAGCACTCAATCAATGATCGATGGCCGGCAATGAGTTACCTTGCAATCACAGACGGACTTGCCAAATTGCCTCCCTTTTGTTTTCATCCGGATCTTTTTGTAGATAATGCACTACTATATAGATACGTTGATAAGAGTCTTGATTCTTGATGAAAGACATTACTTTCAAAAATACAGTAATTACTGCAAGCGAGAAGCTCAGAAGCTGGATACGTGTACATATAGTTAACCATATAAGAACTACTTTGAAATACAATTTGAATAAATAATAAACTTCTGACTTCTGTCTCCTAATCCTAACCTCCCCAAGAAAAAAATAACAAGTAAGCACCTTGAGAAAATCCAGCTTTATTTGAATAGTATTCATATGCATAGGATACTGACGAAACAATTTCTTCAAGTCTAGTCTAAAGGATGATAGAGTGCTATTTCATTGTATTTAAGGCTACAACAATAATTCTAAAGAATTGCCATAAACGCTTTTCGATAGAAAGGATCATGGTGAGCTGTGAACAGTGTGTTTACTTCGTACTATGCATCCTTAAAAATGTACATATTGCACAGTATGTTGTTAAGTCAAGTCCTTACAAGGAAAGGTTCCGTAATTATGTCTTCTATGATCCAGAAAATCCAAGGTGGTCAGGTTCAGACTGAAATACCCTTTCCTAGAGTATTGTAGAATATATTATTGGTGTGAGTATTGTTTTACAGCATTTAATGGCTATGCATTCATTTTCTTCATTCATGATATGAATGAACCATAAAAGTACGAAAGGCCGTGTATTTATTATAAGGTTTATGCCTGCTGTCGCATAAATGTTCTTACTTGTAATATTTTTTTTAGCAAAGTATCATATTACTCGACTATCGTTCTTTTCTTTCGCAAATTTTCGATGGGAGAAGGGGTACGTTTTTCCTGCAGCCAGTAATGGGCTTCATTTCCTACATGAAAGATTTAATCATTATTTGTGGATTTAAGGAAGCTGGAATCGTTCACATATATATAAAGTATGTATGTTTTGCCTGTCAAGCTACCGACATTATTTATAAATTCATTTGGATTTGGACGCCAGGCAACTGATATAATCTTCTCACCACTATTCCACTCCAAGTTCCAGGTATTTAGACTTACTACAGATCTTCTTATTTCTCATTTTACAGTTGGTTAGGCTTTGAACGCAAGCACTAGAAATGTTAAAAAAATTATACACTTGAAAAAATTTTCTCCCTCGAAAACGAGGAGATGAAAGACGATGTAATAAATCTTCTGGGGTATGTATTTTTCTCCTCTCTCCCACTCTCCCACAGACTCAAGTTCAAGCTCTACTGGACAAGGAGAGATGATGGGAGTTGGGATTTGTGTATACATTTTTACTTAAAAGGTGTATTTCGTGAAATTTTACTATGCGTGAGGAAGTTTCTGCACATACTTTCACTTCTATTGTATTTGCAGATATAAAAACATGTGTATAGGTGTTGGGTTGTTGCAGTGACAGTGACGTTCTGTAAAAATGATGAGAGTGTGAACATTTTATGGGAACGCTATGTTGGAAAAATATCCCAGAATCTTGTAAACTGCATTAGATGCGCAAATTGTTTTTTTCGATTCACGGAATTTATTTTCGTTTGGAAATAGGATCTGAAAATGTTTTGAACCTCCCCCACTTCCAACCAGGGGAAGTGGATTGCCCAATATTTGCCCAGTAATTTCTACAAATCTCATTCATCTAAATGGAAAATTCAGTTCCGGGATCTACAATTTTACGTTTCAGTGTACAGGCATTAAATCCAGCATTCACATGAAGTGTTAACGTCCGTATGGTACTCCTACAGAGGTAACTCCATGTGAAATTAAACGGAAGTGTAGTGGTGCTTTGGAAACAGGATACGGATGAACTAATCTAAGACGCACATTATGCCATCTGTACATATATATGTATAATCATGCATAGTTATGTTAGTATAAAATACAGTCCACAATCTGTTACGAGAGCTAAAAGTACACTCGACTCCACTTACTTTTACATAAGTACTTACATGCACTGATTGAATCAGAAATTCTACTGAAACCTTTCAACTCCAACGTTTTGTGGGTTAGTTGTAAATAATCATTAAAGCCTTTACGACAATACTCAATTGAAGTCTGGGGATTTGTCTGAACCTCCGCAAATCTCTGGGTTGCGTATATCTCAAAGATCGTTTGATTTCAAAGGCAAGCCCACCAACTGCGTGATGGGAGAAATGAAGCATGCGGAAATTTTCCCCTAGTTTATTTTTGCACTGCTTTTTAGCAGGGAAGAATGATGTCGTGGAAGGTAAAGGGGATGGAGAGGAAGCTTAAGTATTCTTTGCGATATCTTGTATTTGTATTGCCAGGAGCAATATGTGAGTCAAGTACTATACATGTTTTTCTTCATTCCGTATGGAGTATTGCATGTCACAGAGTGATGCATTTCCACGGATTATTGCAAACAGACACTGACAGTTTGAGAACTGGAGTTGAAAATGCTCACGTATCCGTAACATTTTGCACTGTTTCCCTACCATGCCAAACTTAATACTTTACATGTTTACATGTGAATTACTTTGTCCATGATGAACTCTGACTGATTGTTGGCTATTATATTTTCTTACTCATGCACACACAAGTGTTTTTTACATTTTAATATTAAGACTATTCCAATTTTTTTTTTCTCCGTTATTCTCTTGTCGTGAAGATTATGAATACAATGTCCCTTCAATTTTATTACTTTTAAAGGGTAAATACACATACAAAACGTCAATGTAGC
>JAQFXU010004392.1:0-13652 GCA_034693705.1 Spatulosminthurus flaviceps | reverse complement strand
TAATCGTGTTTGCCAACTATATTTTTACACCACTTCACCACATTACGAATTAGCAGAAATATTTACAATTTATTTACCATCCATTGGGACAACGAGAAAGTCAAGGCCTACAATGAAGAGCTAAGTCTATTACTAGCACAATGTACAGTCAAACAATGTAATATTAACTTTTTTAACGAAATGATCTGGGAGGCGGCGAGGAGAGTAGGGATGACTTGCAAGGGGTGGCACAAAAGTGATGACTCCAACAGAGCTAGATGGTTTGACTCAGACTGTAGAAAATGTAAAAGAGAAGTAAACATAGCCTTACGAGTTATAAGAAAGTCCTCGGGAGCTACTGCAGACACAGATTTTACTGGTAAATTAGAAAAATATCATAACCTAAAGATGAAGTTGAAGAAAATTTGCGACGATAAGAAGCAAAACTTCTACAACAAAATCAAAGAGGCTATAAACAGCTCCAAGAATTCAGCTGACTTTTGGAAGGCAATTAAAATTTTCAGACCATCAAAATTTACAACAACTAAAAACAATATCAAGAAAGAAGATTGGGAAAAACACTATCGAAATATTTTTGAAAAAGACGGGCAAGACAGCATATGCGATGAAAGAGATGACCTCAGCGCTGATTCTGAGATCCTTGACCGTAAAATAACACTGGAGGAGCTTAAACTTGCTGTAAAATCCCTGGCTAGGAAAAAAGCTGTTGGCACGGATGGGATCCCAAATGAAATCTACAAATGTCTAGATGATGAAAATATGTTATACTTAGTAACAGCATTAAATGGGATATTGGAAACAGGAATTCCGGAATACTGGGGCGAAATAATTACAGCACCAATATACAAGAAAGAAGACGTTAACCAGTGCAAGAATTACAGACCAATAAGCCTGCTCAATACGATAACAAAGCTATTTACAAGCCTCTTGTCCTCCCGTATCAATCTATTGTGCGACATTAACAACATACTTTCAGTAAATCAGGCTGCGTATAGAAAGGGCAGAGGATGTCCTGAGCACGTCTTCACCTTATTCTGTTTGATAGCAAAAAGACTTTCAAAAAAAGGACAAAAATTATACGCACTATTTGTGGATCTCTCGCAAGCATTTGACTCAATTACACACCAAAAATTGTGGAGAAGGCTAAAAACTCTAGGAATTAGTGACCAGTGCCTTAGAAGGATACAAGAACTCTACGGACAAGCAAAAACGCAAATTAGAACTAATGAGGGGTTCACAGAATTTATAAGAATACTTAGCGGGGTGTTACAGGGTGAAACTCTATCCCCAACCCTTTTTAACCTGTACATTGATGAAATAGTGACTATCCTAAAAGCTAGCAAGGTGACAGGAATAAAGATGTTGATGACCGAAATTTTAATTTTAATGTACGCGGATGATATGGTCTTAATGGCGACGACAGTTGGAGAGTTGCAAAAGCAGATTTCCACTTTGAAAGAATTCTTTGACACAAATAACCTTAAAGTGAATCTAGGTAAAACAAAAGTGGTCATATTCCGACAAAGTCACAAAAGGGATGTAAGAGACAAGTTTTTCTGGGGAACAGAAGTAATAGAAGATGTTGATAGCTACACCTACCTGGGTGTACCCTTCCACTACAGTGGAAAATTTGCAACAGCCAAAAAACATTTCATGGACAAAGCGAAAAAAGCACAATCCCAACTCTTTCCTCTATTATACAAAAGCAGAACGGAAAATATTCAAGTGTCCATCAGACTGTTTGATTCCCTGGTTAGATCAAACCTACTGTACTGCGCCCCCATCTGGTCACTGCAATATTTAGAAGAGCTTGAAACATTTCAAACTAAATTCCTCAGGAAACTCTGCAATGTCACAGCACTCACCCCAGGCTATATCTTGAGACTAGAAACCAACTGTCAAAACATCAAAGCAGCTGTATTTAAGGCAACACTTCAATTTATCTGGAGTATTTACACAAAATCTGAGAACTCTCTCTCCCAAATTTGTCTAATAGAACAATTGCCTGACAAAACTAGGAAGTTCAGATGGTGGACAAATGTACAATTAATATTTGAAGATGCGAAATTGGGAGAGGAATTCAAAAATCTAAACAAAGACTACCTGGCGTGTAACTACTCGACTCTAATTGCAAAGTACAATCAATGGCTGATTAATGAAGACGTGAAAAGCATGATGGAAATAAATACAATGGTCCACTTCCGAAAAATCAAAGTAAAAGTAGGGCTAAGCTACTTTTATACACTTGGTCTTAGCTGGAACAACGTAAAATTGATACAAAATTTGAGGACCGGCATCCCCTATGTATGTATAAAAGGAACCAATCTGAACCTTAATGGAATATGGAAGAAGTGGGGCCAGCAGAAAAGTAGTGTTTGTGAGATGTGCAATTTGGAAGAAGAAGAAGACCTGTTTCATGTTATGTATGAATGCCCACACTATACAGCAGCCAGAAAACAACTGCTCCCAAAATTCAATGAATATGAAGTATCAAGAGAGAATTACCTTGAAGAAATGTTTAAAGATGAGAAAACAAATAAAGAACTTAAGGATATTTACTATTTCTGGTGTTACGTTTTGAAGGTCAGAAGCCTCTATTATAACCTAATAGATGAATGAAGTTATGTACGTCCACGTATTCTAATGGGGCAATGTCAGTGTACTCTAGTCTCTAACTTAAAATTGACCTAAGTTTGGACCCTCGCAGTACATAGAGGTAAAGGTGAAAAAGAGTGGCACCCCTATGAACCCCCCCTAAAATGATGTCCTCTTTCGCATGGTGACCTTCTTTCACAGGAATTCGGACATTTAAGTGCGCGAAAACTAATTTGAATTTAGCCGTTTTTTCCTACTTCAGCAGGCACGCAAAAATCTTAGGATGGTAAACCATGGTTACGCACACGTGAAAAGAAGACCCCGCGAACTTCATAAACGTGAAGAAAATGCTCCATACACTGATTTAGTGCTGTGAAAGTGCCATATATATAAATTTATATCAATAATTTTTAATCTGTACTAGTAACTAATTAATATACTAAGGTTTTCTGAAACAATCATTATCATTATTAGACATTGACTTAATTAACCACAATTGGTGTCAGTGAATTAACTTTAAGCTACCATAACTAATATTCTAATTTTAATGCTAGACATTAAATATATTACTTGTATGTGATACGATCTGCTGTAACAGTTCCAAAGGTTGTAAGGGCATGGCCAACAAATCGACCTGAATAAACTATTATTATTATTATTATTACAATTTATTTACAATATATTTACGCGTACATTTTTATCATATGGGAAATTATAATATAACTACTGTACTCCATATCATCCGTAGATAAAGGTTTGAATAATACCCAATTTTATTTTAATGTTGTATAATAATTAGGGTAGTGCAGTAACTTCTAACTTTTGTCACTAGAAACTACAATAATAATAACAAAAAATAATTCTCCCATTTAAAATCATTTTTATACATCCTGACAACGCTCAATGAAATCACTTGGTCGCTACTACAAAGGCAAGCACAAATCGGGTTCCGCAAGAGTTTCTTGCAGTGCAGATAATTTGAGTTTGTAAGGATTACCCAAAAAGGAGCTCCTGATGGTATGGTCAAGCAATTCCTGAGAGGTTAGTGGATGCAAAAATATAGTAAGATTTCCACGATTTTGCATAAACCATGAAAGAGACGTGGATAATGATGTTTTGTTGCAGCATGTTTCAAAACTTCCAACTGGATGAGGTCCAACAGGTTCTGTGTTAAACCGATTCAGTCGGCAATTTCCTAACAGACCAGAATCAATTTGCTGTTCAATTGCAGTGCTACAAGCGAATACAAAATTGTCCATTTAGCACTTATTATTAAGGTGAATAACTTATTTAATGCCAGTTGATCCGGGATAAAAATAATTACCGGAATTCTTGAGCTTCTGCAGTGCTTTCTGTATCCTTTTGGAAAAAGTAGGTGTGAAAATGATACCCATGAATCTCAGTTGTGTCATAACTTACGGCTGCGACCATAATAATAGAAGTCGTAAGAAGTGCAATGTAGAGCAGGTGATTCATTGTACCTATTTATCCGATTTCTTGTAAAATATTCGTTTTAATTTTGACAAAAAAATGAAACTAGTAGATATATATCAGTAATCCTATAATTTCTTAACGTCTGAGTTGAACAGTTGAGGTGTTTGAATGGACTGCGAGAGCCGTTCAAATCTTATCATCCCGAATACCAAATCCATCGACAAGTACTAAATATTTTAACGAGAGTACAAACTTAAACCAAGGTTGAGTAAGATTAGATATAAAACGGAATAATTACAACATATTTATCATATATATGTACTTCGATCGTTTTTCTAATAAAACTAAAACTGCGGTTCAGCCTTCGTACGATCATATACTGCAAAGTCAACTCGGGCCGGACTTAACACTTATCTTTAATTAACTTTTGCATTGTTTTACGGATTTCAATAGTATACAAAAAAAATGGCTACTAAAATATCGACTCAGCTTTCGTAGGTTTTTTAATTTAATTTAAATTTTAAAAGCAGTGTTACTGAAATACTATTTTATACCCAACAATAAAGGATATATTTTCAATAGTGTTGTTAGGACTGAAAAGGCAACAATTGATTTAATCCAAACCCTAAACCACTACTACGTTATCGTAATCATTTAGTCTTTGCAACCCGTAAACTATGTTTGATGCTATATAAATATTTACAAAAATGGTGGTAAATGTAAAAGGGTGTTTGGACAAGATGATGAAGCAAGGGCAAGAGTAATAGGCCGTCCATAAAAATTCAGAAATTCCGGCAATGCAGGAACACATATAGTGAATAAGTACATCGAAGGTGAAGCTTAAACAAGAATTTTATTCGATCACAAAAACAGGATTTTCCTTATTACTGATTTTGATATACACATATATAACGCAATCTAATAAATATCTAGCACGAATTAATTTCAAGCAATTTAATTAACTAAATCTGACTTTTACACACACTAGAATGACATGTATATTGCAATGTACCACTTAATATTAATTAACGGTAACTATTTGCAAACTGCAAATACTATACAGGATATGACAGAGAAAATTTATTCGATACACAACTACAACTATGGACTTAGATTCGTCTCGGTAAACCAAGTATGTACTAAATCACATTGGAAATGTAGACTTACATGATTAGAACCATATATTCGTCTTTGTTTTCTAATTCAGAAGCCTCGCAAATACATATTACGATAAGGAATTAATGAATGTCGTACACAACGAGAACGAGAACGCACGTAAAATTTGACACAAATCTGCTCCAAAGCATCCATTATAAGTAAACAAATTATGACACTCATTCTTTTAAGATAAACGTAATATTAAACCCCCGTGCTAATTAGAATAACCCCAACTTTAAGTTGGGCCGCATGTGATAGCAGTTTCTTGGAATCATTTCAGCTCTTTGAAAACTATGATAAATAAGTACACCACAATACTGTCAAATAAATTATTAGCTATTCAATAAATACCAACATAAAGTACTGATGTCCATTATATACAGTGTATTATACACTGATGGTAACCAATTTAGTGAGAGCTGCAAAATCGATTTACCTCCTACCAACAACTAGCAATAGCTATGGAATAACAGATATTCTGTCGTAGCAAATTGCCATATCTGTAAATTATTCAGACCACGCTCCAAGATAATATTGTGGTGTGCAAAGAGTTTTTACAGTTAGCGCGAATTTAATTATTAACACTTGCATGAGTCATTTGCATTAGTTAATTTAATTCAAAGTGCCACGCACATTGTATAAAACAATTTAGCAAACATAAGCATTTGGAATTTTTTGAAGCAACTGCTATGCTTTTCATATTGCAAAGATTTTCGATTTCTTCTTTTACCTGACAAGTAAAGTACATGGTTTCGACGTACATTGGGGTACTAATGACAGAGACGGAAATGTTTGGAGTACATCTGACGGCAATTAAAACCTTAAATCCGTTAAAGCTTTATAACAATAAGAGGAATATGCGTTTTACGCATATTCTACCGTTACGATTCAACATCTTTGGGAACATTTAACAACTATTTAAAGTATTTTCGAAACTAAATCAGGTATTTTCCATTGGCTTCACGGTGAAAAAACGTTGATCGGTTCCGAATTTAATAAATAAAACTAACAACGAAATATCACATAATTTCAAGCTACTAATAATTATCGACGGAAAACCAAAATAATACTAGAACAATTCACAGTAGCCAAAACGGCCTTTCTTCAATACATGAGAATAACATGAACTTAAATATGATCACTTCTGTCGATTACGCAATCAAATAAATTGAGATGGAAGGACTTGACTCAAGCAATTAAAACGACGTGGTTAATGGATGAAGGTACTTTGAACTCTTCGACAGATATTACCCAACACATCTTCCTCTCATCTGACATTTCATTCTTCGCTACATTTGTTGCTATGACGGTCACTCTTCCAGGTGGCGCTGGCGCTGATTTTTTCATTTACACGGCATCCAATTAATGCAGTATGTCTATTTTCCACCTCTTTTACAAGCGCAATTAATTCATACGTCTCAGCAAAACTGAAGGGTAACAAAATTAAACTTGCTTTGTAGTAGCTACGAAATCAAAGCATTGAATTGTTTTTCCTACACGGAAAGCAACCTTAACAACCGTTTGGTAAATTAAGCTTAATCTATGTACATTTCGGTACTATATTTCTGTACGGGTTAACTGAAGATCTTACGTTGAAAACAACAAAGGAACGAAATTCCGAGGAGGTACTAACTGACTTTAGCATAATACGTGTTGGAATCCGACTAACCGGAAACGATAATTTTAACCATTGACCAAATGCAAATGGAAAGGAGAAATGAATCATCCATTTATTACGTCATACAATTTTTCACTATTCTTCCAACCCAAACCTTTCATTCAAACTTCACATCCCCGACGTACCTAACGTCATACAGGTTTAACTTGTTCATGAAAGCCACGAGGTGAGGTTTTACTACTTTAGTCAATAGAACGTCTAATGACAACCGGCGCTTTTACTTGAAATTGCTGATGATAACAGAACAATGTTTTTTCAATAGTACACGGTTGACTGGGTATTCGGGTGAGGAAATCGAATGAGGCCAATTTGAGGACTGCCCCTACCCCCTCATATTTGATCATTATTTCCCCCTGCTCCCGCACTATATGACGTAATACATGGATGACCCCAAAGCATAAGGACGCGATTAATGTTATATTGTCAAAAAATGGAATTTAAAAACTGTTTATCCTAAATGTCGGGCTCCTTTATGCGTTTCCCTGGACTCCTCTTCGAGATGTTGATCCTTCTTGGATTGACTGTTGTTGATCCTTTCACTCACGTGCTTCAGTCTGCTGATGAGTTCTTGGAGCCCTTCCCAGAATCCAGTTTGGTGATACTCAATGCCGTATTGCTTACATTTGGTTAAAACTTTATCCTGGATCTTTTTTAGATTATGTCGTGGCAGCCCAGGAAATAGGTGATGTTCGATTTGCATGTCCAGTCCACCCATAAACCAATGGAAAAAGTTGAAAGGACCTCCGCGGATGTCCCTGCCAGTGATTACTTGTATCTTGCTGAAATCCATGTCACCGGAAACTCGGAGGTTGGTGTCTTCGAGAATGCTCATTCCGTTATGATTGAGAGAGAAGGCAAAAGCCAGGAGCATGCCAGTGATGAATTGGGATATTAGGACGAAGACTACCCCTTCGTAGAAACTTAGAAAACCGAAAGACAGGTAACCAACCCAAGCATAGTGTGCAAGGAGAGTAGAGATCTCCAGGTTACGATGTTTCTTCCTTTTAGAGTACGCATACAGGAGACTTTGGATAAGCCAGCTAATCCTGGCCGCTGCGAGAAGCGGGAAAAAGAAGATGTATTGGAACTTGACTAGGAAATGTGGGATGCCTGTCAGTTCCCCCTCGATGAGTTGCTCACTCCAAGCCAGGAAAGGGAGAGTGTCAATATCAGGATCGAAACCCGCCACGTTGGGAACAGCGTGATGAAGATTGTGCTTCTGCTTCCACCAACTGACACTGAATCCCTGACACACATTTCCGAAAAAGTAACCAGCCAGATTATTGTATTTTCGGTTCTTGAAGACTTGGTGATGGAGAAAATCGTGGGAGAGCCAACCACACTGTTGCCAGAAGAAGGTCAACGTCAAAATGGCAAGTGCTTTACCCCAGAGTGTTGTGCCAAAATTGATCATGAAAATAAAGCTTAAGGCGACAAGGCTCATGTTGAACAGGAGCTTATAGCAGTAGAATAATTTACTGGACACGAAGAGATTCTCCTCTTTGAGGAATTTCCTCAGTTCCCGATGTTCCTGCAGGGATGGCGAGATTTTATAGTCCGTCACATGTCCTATGCAATAGGCGGGCAATATTTTGTAGCTCGAGTCGGCATGAAAGGCGTCGAATACATCCGTGGCATCCAGGCCAGCGTAACTCAGGATCAAGTCACCTCCAGGATGCTTGTCAATCCAATTTGTCACGTCGTACACTTTATCTTCTATTACCATCCAACAATCCTCGCGTGTGTTATGTTTTGCCACCTCTGACATGGGAATATCTGAATAAGAGAGGAAGAACGTTAATTATTTCTCTAAGTACTCTTCATTAATTTCGTATTTATATTCTGCAAAAGCATGTCTACTTTCTGCACCAGAATTATCGATTTCAAGGTATCAATCGACCCAATACAAGCATGTAATAGTAATGCAATTAACGTACGTTGCTCATTTATTCGCCTCAATTATTTCCGTGAATGGTACTTATACTCCTCTTGTTTCAATATTCATGAAAGACAACACGTTACATATGAATATAGCAGTATATGCACACGAAAAATCCGAAGTTAACAGAAAATGAAAGGGTCTTGAACCTATCAATCATATATTACTAGCTGCAAGGGAGTACTTGAATGGGGAATTTTCCTGAATGCCACGTGGAAAAGTTTGTCAGTAAAATTGACTGACACCTCAATACATGAATTTTGCTGACACACCTCACAAATCATCATTGTCAGCATTCCTACGTCTCACCGGAATTTAGTAAAGTTTTTTTTGCTGATTTTCCGTGCATGCTACAATTTCTTTTAACTGAGGAAGTTGCACATGCCACCAGTTGTATAGGTTTAAGTTTAAGTACCGTGAATTTTATGACTGGACAATTTTCTGCGAAGAAAATTCATGGATATTTTGCTCATCAAGCCCAGTATAATGCATTCTATCCATTTTATTTTATATATCTGCCATGAAATTCCATCATAATTTCTAAAATTCAAAAAACCTAACCGTCATCAATCAAATGGTGCTGGCACAGTTGGCACACCTTCTTTTTTAACCATCTTTTGGCTCTTACGATTTTTCCAATTGAAAATATTGCCGGAAACTGTAAAGACATTAAAGACTACTTAATGTTGAAAACCAGAATACTTGATTCTCTGTAAGCTCAGTAACAAACTATGTATGTAAAACGTTGGTGGGGTAACAAGTTCAAGGTAGAGAGTTGTTGTTACACCTAAATATTTACTTCTTTTGTTCAGTCTGAATACCAAGAACCCTTAGTAAGAACAAACAACGATTTCACATCTTATATAGATTTTAATTACAAATGTAAATATAAACTGGACAACTGCATCATTGCTCAGAAGTTATGAAACCTTACGAGTACATACTATTTGGAGCGCTCGACATCCGAGCACTCGGATATTTTTACGTTGGCAATTGAAAAGGAGTTGTCTGGCTGTTAAATACGCTTGACCTTGGTAATAGTTAACCGAGTGAAGCAAGAGTTCTCCAACTAATACATACATGCATGCTCGACTATAGCCATCAATGTAGTACATACTCTCCCAAAATTTTAGCTACCGTGATGCTAAAGTGGAATCAGTACGCGGTATTGATTACCTGATTTTGGCACACATACTCTTTTTCGTGTGCCTTATGGGTGCTGCAACCTATATATAAGTAATAGAAATTTGCATGTATGTATACATTAATGTGCGTATAAAATAAACTGAATGTTGTAGCTTCCCAAGTGGCTAGTCCAGTATTTTGGGCAAGCTTTTATGAAACACACGTAGACGCGATTGGCCTATAACAAGAATCCAATAATGGACCTTGCGTATTTAACTTTTCCATCAAAATATTAGCTTCAGAAAAATGTCTTCTTTATTACCGAATCCTTAGTCTATTTTTCCTAGCTTAAGTCATTTCGGCTTAATATTGAAGAGATAATAATAATATTATTGTCACAACGAAAATCATAAATTGAACCCCATATTCATTCAATAAAATCGACTTGAACCAGAATAGCCATTATGTTTGGGCATCTAAGGATTGTGCGGAAACAAGATTGTTATGAAAATCTCAAGTGATTTCTTCACGTTCCTCTCTAGAATCAATGAGCCCGTGGCTGTTTTCCAGTGACTATAAATATTGAATCGTTCTACTGACGTACTGACCCTATTGCGTACACCAAGATATTATCCAAAGCTGGTGTCTTTGAACTCCATTTAATTTGCATCTTGTTTACTTTACAACAATCTTAATCTACCTTTGTCAACGATGCAATGAGATTACTGTTCAGACATTTTAAAATTATATAGGGTTTTAATTATCGTCTCATACTTCTAAAAATTAGAATTATATCTTAACATTGAGTATGTAGTTTAAAAACTACAGACCCTACATATGCTGTTGGGATTCCACAATAGCACATGGCACACAGATACACCTTGAGCCTTGAGGTAGGACTATTAGTAAATGAAATTGATCTTCAGAGCTTATTTTTTTGGAATGTGACCCATACGTTGTACTTGCATAAAAGAAAAATTTGTTCCTGCATTCAAAAAAGAACACGTCTGACTGGGCTACACAGAATCTTTACCATGTAATACCATCCATCCTACACCACATGTAAAATGGTATGCATTTGCTTCCTCCTCAATTCCTCATCTGCATCGTTGTTTTTCAAAGCTTATTACTTACCAACTCACACACATATATATTTGCATCTACTTGCATAGAACATGTGGAGTATTAGGTTGGAGAGCAATGTGCAAGTATTCATGTATTGCACGACATAGGCCGTTCTCTACAGATAAAACATCGCGTATGGTATGCGGTTCCTGAGACTAGTACAATGCACATGATGAGTTCAACTATATACCTCGGAAGCTGCGAGCTACCGCATTTTACCGCAAGAAAAAGTGTACAGGCGAAAGCAGTACGAAGTTAGAAATCACACATTAGAAACGTGTAAAAAATGAATGGTATAAGTAAGCTAAAATAAATTGCCTAAACTGAAAAGTTCGAAGTTAAAGTTGCTTGGAGAGCGAAGTTAAAAAGAATTGTGGTCGCTAGTTTTTGTATTTAGTGCATACAAGTATTTTTTATGGTATGGACAGTGAAATTTTTTTTATTTGTACGTTCGTTGGATTCGTGGGTTTTCATCAAGTTCTGTGGGCAGATGATATTAGTATCTACATAAGTATACATGGAAACTAACTTGGAATATAGAGCGTGATTCCAAGTCAGAAGGTTTGCGATACACAAAGCATGACTCGTACCTGCGATTCTCTTCTTCCTCTCTCGAAGGATTCCCTCATTGGAATTGTGAATGTTTGAGACGGCCTCGAACGTTGCCGGCTTCTGCCGCTGTAAGAAGAAGTTCAACATCCTGTCCGTTCAGATTTTCTGCAAGCAAATCAACGCGAAATAAATTTTATGCGATAGATCATCAACTCAAGGAGTTAAATTTGAAACCCATAGTACTATTTATGTATACAAAGTATTCACGGTTATGTTAACGGGTGCATTGAAACCCATGGATTACAGTGTTAATAAATGCTTGATGGCTCAAAGTTGTACACGTTGACCAGATTAATGGTTCAGGTGTTCACCGTCAGTCTATGATACATATCACGACTGTAAATGCATGTTCATGTTCATGAAGAGCAATAGGTTTGTAAAATATTTCTGGTATTATTGAACCCATCCGTGAACACTTTATTAATTTTTTTGCATACTGAGAAGCTACTTCTGTCTTCTCCAAGTGCTTTAACTCTCTGAAGTGTGTTATTACTCGCACTTTAAAACATGTACATACATCGGTTTCTTATTTATTAACTACAAATTCATTTACCCACGTGCATGTAACAAGCAACTGTATACGTTTTGAAGGTGGAGGTTCCGTGCAAACGTAATGTTGCCTTACAGTACATACTCTTCCTTTGC
The DNA here is from genome assembly GCA_034693705.1 of Spatulosminthurus flaviceps. Taxonomy (NCBI): domain Eukaryota; kingdom Metazoa; phylum Arthropoda; class Collembola; order Symphypleona; family Sminthuridae; genus Spatulosminthurus; species Spatulosminthurus flaviceps. The sequence continues at coordinate 1,341 of JAQFXU010004392.1, read as the reverse complement.
AGAGCATCCTACAGCATATCTCATATGCCTCCAATGGAATCAAATGCAATCTAGACAGCCCAGCTAAATATACAAGCAGTTGTCTATACTGCAATCCAGCGACGGGGATCGATGGTTTACCGTACCTCTCCCTTTAAGGGAACCTCTTAGTACCTCAGCCGAAAAATTCGCTGATGCTGTTTCAGCACTTGAAATGTATTAATTATTTTTTGTCGTTCAGTAAACTTTAAAATATTTCTACACACTCGTCAACTATTGTTATAGTCTTAGCTATAAATATCTATATATACATTACAGAACCAATTCACTGACGTGTTTTTGTAAGACGAAAACATGTGTAACATATTGTCTTCAACTGTCATTTACTTTTCTGCATTATTCTAATGCTAACAACTCGAAAGCACTTTCAAACTGATGGCTCATTTACTCCTACCGCTACCATTAAACTAATGTGGAGTACAATGCACGGGAATTTTATTAAAAAATATTTATGACCGACTATGTACAACAAACTTTTTTTAAATTCTATTGTGAAAAATTTATTGAAAAAAAATGACAAAAAAAACTTACCCGTGTCGTTTCTGGGTTTCCAAGACGTACTAGCAAAAAAAATTGTTTCCTTTCAAAATCAATTTCACAGGTGCCTCAGATACATGGTCATTCCCTTCAATCCTCTTCAAGCTGCAATAGCCAATCCGGCAAAAATAACTTAAATGAACTCGGGTAGAATTAATTTTATATTGCTTTTAAATCAGCTTGAGATAGCATACCGCGTATCTTCTGCTGTAATCTGTAATGATGAATGGCCAGCTATGACTTTTGGAGAACGACTTTTGTAACACTAAATGTAATTTTTTGTATTTTCCACAGTGTTGTAGAGTTGTAATTAATATTTACATTTTATTCAATGAGAATTAAAGGTTCCCTGCGATTATTGTTGATTAAACGAGAGGAAGAGATCAGGGTGGAAGAGTAACTTCTCCACTCTCCACTGTTGGTGAAGTCACGTAACCCAAGACCGACTGGAGCTTCTATACTTGCACCGCCGAATTTACTAGACCGATGGTATTCCCTTAAAATTAAAAGGATTGTATCTAGACGGGTCCTACCTACACATTCATTTCCCGTTATATGACAGGAGTGGAAAGGCAAGCCATATTGCTAATGTATATGTATCGACGTATGTACAGCGTTATATAGTCGCCGACCGCCGAGCCGAACAGGGTGTGCAGTATGGCTTTTATGCGGGAACGATGTTGCACACAGGGGCTGTCCATAAAGTACGTCATCCAAAATGTCAGTCAGTCCAAGCACATTTTGTGACATTTCGTGACCCGATAC
>JAQFXU010004391.1:0-13652 GCA_034693705.1 Spatulosminthurus flaviceps | reverse complement strand
GTGGAGATATGATACAATTTTGAAAGCCGAAAATATGGGCTATCAGAATATACGTTGCATGTTGTTCTAGCTTTTGCGGTTCAAAAGTTACAGGGTAACAAATTTTGGTGGGGAAAATCAGGGGTCAAATCTATAATCGCATTTATGGGCATGCTTGTGATAGGTCTCATTGATTTCAAAGACTTTCGCAACATCCCCTTTCTGGCAGCAAGAATACTTACTGACTTAAAGAGCGCGATTATGCGTATGATAGTTTTGATCGATTATCATCCACGGGGCAAAAATAATGACCTGACTTTATTAACCATGATATGGGAGTTTTGCTTGTTGAAGTTGGTGTAGCATCTACTGAGTTTGCTGGGGACAAAACTGACAGAAAAACATCTTTGGATAGAAGCTTAAAATTTCGTAACATTACTTTCCATTTTTGGAGCATTGCGACTCAAACTTATCTCAAAGTTTCCCAAAAAATATTATTTGCAATCGAAAGAACGCGAACAAAATTGTTAAATATTTTCTACAGTTTATACATTCACTTTGGAAGATTTTCTGCAAGGTCACCTAGTTTTTGAGAAACAACCAAAAATGCTAACAGAAAGAACATTCAGGGGCTTGAAAAATTTCTTTCTCATTTCTTGCTACTCTGGAACTTTACCTTTTAAATGGAATTTCGAGACACGAACTTTTAGAAAAATGTCCAGTCTTCAGTGAATCTATTGGCTCACCCTATTTCTACAATATTTTATTCAAATTCCCCAGATTTTCCTAGCATTTTTCCTTGGAATTCAAAATGGAGATAGGAGCATTGCAAATTTAGCCATTGATTTTTTCCTTGGATCTGGTAACACTGTTCAGCTCCTCTTTCATATTGGTATTGGTCTCAAGTACAATGAGATTAGAAATATGTGTAATACCTTCTTTGAGTGTGACAACAATTTACAAGGTCCATAACATTTTTTAAATTCAATAAAGCACGCAGATAGTAGGAAACGGGAAAATAATTGATGGGAGTGTTTTTTGTGTTGCAGCAAAATATGGATCAAAATTGAAAAAATTAAAATCGGATGGATGTGATTACATAATTGTATTGCTCACTTACAATGGCCCTGTAAGCATTGGGGCGCTATTTTCACTTTTCTTTCTCGATGTAGAACATAGTCGCTACTTGTACAGTTGGATTCCGGAACAACATCTTCCATGGATGGGCCCAATTTGGTTCCTCTGTGAACTTCGTTTCTACATCGCTTCAATGTGGTCCTTCGTTGTGGTTCCGATATTCATTTTAATCTGTAATAATTCTACTAATTATTGGGTAGAAAATTTGACAAGGTAATTTCTAAATTTTCCAATGTTTATTTTTATGCACATTCAATTATTGTTAGTTAGATCTGCAGTTTTAACATATTTTATTCTGGATTCCCAGAGAAAATTTGAAAAATCTAGATCCTTATGCAAGGATTGAGGACACATTGAGAAGTTACAGAATCCTTCAAATCCTCAACAAGAATTTCAATTTCTGCATGTCAACGCTAATAATGCCAACTCTAAAATATTTCTGCACACTCTGCCCAGCTTTTAGTCTTTATATCACTGTGAGATTCCATGACCGATTTCCAATCATGCTTTCCCCAATATTTCCCATTTTCTTCTTTGACTCCACGTTTGTTTTAATTTTCCTATTTCGTACGATGGGGAAAGCGAACACCGTATCCAAATTATTCCTACAATCCTGGACCCGAGGAGTGAAGTCCAGTCCGGTTGTTAGGAGGGAACTAAGGGGGCTGTCCCCGTTGAAGATAACGATCGGGGCCATTGGATACTTTTGTCCGACTGTTTTGCTCATAACGTTGGATACTATAACGATTTTATCCGTAAACTCCATTCTTGTTTTCTAAACCAAATCCCTTAGGGGAATTTTCATGAGGTCCGTAAATAGAATATAAAAATAATAAAATGTAACCAAATTTTCTAAAAATGTTAGGTTTCAAATTCATTTTCACATTTAAATATTATGCATTTTTAAAAATCTATCCAAATCATAGATTATTTAGGTTTTTCGTACTACCAATACCAATCGTAACGTTTATGTATAAAAAATCGTACTATGCACAGATAAAATACCTTTATTTTCATCTTAATTTCACATCCTCGATTATAAATTAGATCGAGTTCTAATTAATAAGCATCGACTACCATTGCGGAAATGTGATCTCATAAAAAGTTTTGGTCTACAAAACAAGAATCCTTGAGTCCTTTTTACTGTGCACTGAATTCTTACGAGTTTCTTCCGGAGCTACACGTCATTTAATTTCGTCGGCATGAAAAATATTCAAGTGGGGATAGAATAGTAGGGCCAAATAATTAAAGCAAATTATTTGAAGTGTGGATATAGTTTTGAAATTTAATTGATTTAATTATAAAATGAGAAGCTTCAACTTTTTATCCTGATTTGAGTTGAGGAACGAGGAGAATAGTTAGAACTTCTAGAAACTTTCATTCGTAATTTAATATTTTGCCTCATCATGATTAGTTGTTAAATTATTGTTAAATAATTAGTTGCAGAATTAGTCGACCAAATTAAGGCACAGCTACAGTTAGTGCAGAAATTTGGGACGTTTAGGTTTATAACACTATTATTTGTTATTATGTTATTATTTGTTATTGTTATTATTGTTATTATGTGTTATTTGGATTCGCTCCTCTTAACATTAAACGAGTGGTAATTTCAAAAGTGTAATGTTATCATTATATATTTCGAGTTATATGTTCCAGAATTAAACGGTTGTTGTTTGGAGTTATTGATACAATTAAGGCACGTGGGTATTAAAACAAAACGTTTATTTTCTACTGTTACGATAAATGCAACTCAATTAAATGGTTCATATTTTTTATTGGCTTGTTATTTTTTTTACTGTATAATGGCAGCCCAAATTATACCCATGTAATTTTACAATTAATCGTTTTTAGGCTAATTATTTATAAGGGAGAACTAAAACAGTTGTAAGGGCCATAATCATTTCCAGCGAAAAAATCCTAATTTTGTTTGGATTTAATGCTGTCTACAATAAACCATGAAATAATGTCACAGTTAATAGAAAAGGGACTATGTATTTTTGTGGGATTGAAATTATAAGAAATTTTCCCTAGTTTGGCAATTGTGTAAAAATCTAATCTTATCTTCACTATAATTTCATAAATTTATCAAGGGAATATTACATACCAAATTGTTCAATAGCTGTTTTTCTCAAAAATTCCTACTTCCAGCCCTAACGTACCCTATACTTTTTTCAAGGATCCAATAATTCACATATTAAAATTCCCGCCTCACGTTGTGAGACATTTTGACTTGGGACACACATGACACAAATTTAATTTAATTAGTAGCACACTTTTGAAAAGTGAAAAATAATTTTTAAAGCACAACAACGGGGAAATTGCTTATTACATTTTGATTTTATGTACAAATTTTTCTAAATCTAAACGAATTATATTATTTAGGTTTTTCCTATTATCAATCTTCACTTTTACATAAAGAATCCCACTATGCACAGATAAAATACCTTTATTCTCATCTTAATTTTGCATCCTCGATTAATAACATGATCGAGTTCTAATTAATACATGGACTAACATTGCGGAAATGTGATCTTATAAAAAGCCTTTGGTTTACAAAAGAAGAATGGCATTTACGGATAGATCCGTAATAGCTGCCATGGCAATCAATAAGGTAGTTGGACAAAAGTAGCCGATCGCTCCTATTTGAATCTTCGAAGGGGACATCCCCTTTAGTTCCCTCCTCACCCCCGCACTCGATTTCACTCCTCGGGTCCAAGAATGAAGGAATTCTTTCGAAAATGTATTCACACTCCCCATGGTACGAAATAGGAAAATTGTCAAAACCATTAAGTCAAAGAAGAAAAGGGGAAATATAGGTGCCATAATTATTTGAAATCTTTGATGTAATTTCACAGTGACATAAAGACAGCAGGCTGGGTATACTATGCAAAAATATCGTAGTGTGGGCATTATAAAAGTTGACATGCAGAAATTGAAATTGTTGTTGAGGATTTGAAGAACTCTATAGCTTCTCAAAGTATCAGCAATGCTTGCGTATTCATTCAGCTTCTTCAAGTTTTCCCTATATGGGAATCAGGATTAAGTAAAAAATATAATGAAAGAAAAACTTTAGCTGAAGGGGTAAAACTTTAGAGGAAGCATGAAAATGTCAGTTCTCTGTGTAGTGTAAAGCTTTAAGATCTTACCTGGTTAAATGTTGGACCCAATAATTATTAGAATTATTGCAGATTAAAATGAAAATCAAAACAACTACGTTTGCAAGAGCAGATGTGAGATATATCCTCATTTCCAAGACGTAACAAATTGGGCCAACCCATAAACGATACTGTTCCGGAATCCAGCTGTACAAGTAGCGACTATGTTCTTCATGGAGTATGAAAAGTAAAAAGGTGCCCACAAGGACTGAAGCATGATTATAAGTGAGGAATAAAATTATATGGTCACATCCATCCGATTTTAATAATCATTAATTTTAATTTGAATGAATAATAAAATGAATATGAGAACAACAATGAAGGAAGAGCATGATGCGAGATAGAGCCGAACTTCGCAGAGGAACCAAATTGGACCCATCCAATAAAGATATTGCTCTGGAATCCAACTGTAGACGTATGACCACAACCAAAGTAAAAATCAATGGTTAAATTTGCAATGCTTCTATTTTCATTTGTAATTCCCTGGAGAAATGCAAGGAATATCTGTGGAACTTGAAGACAATATTGGAAAAAGAGGCTGAGCCAATAGATTCGCTCAAGAATGGACACTTTCTTAAAAGTACGAGTTTCCGAGGACCAACTAAATCGTAGAGAGCCAGAATAGTAGGAAATGAGGAAAAAAAACTTTACGCCGCGGTAGGTTCGTTTGGTCAGCATTTTCAGTTTTTAAACAACTTCTGACTTTTATTAGGTCACAAAATACGGAAAAGATATAAAGACGAAATTTGCAACATATCGAGTTTCCAGGCCATTAAAAATATTCTTATTAATAAATCTTATTGAGAATTACTCAAAAGACGAATTGATATCGATTTCTACAGCAAAAATCCCGGATGACCCCGATGTGGACAAATCTTGTTCTAAAGCAATTTTGAACTGAAAAGACAACATATGAACAAAAATTAGACCGTAGGTTGCATGCATGACCTCGAAGGTCAATTTGAGCGATCTTTGATGGGTAGACTTAAGGACCTGCCGGATTGATTCATAAGATTTCGCTGATAAATTGGCAAAAATCATTAGAAGAGTGAACGCTAGGACATTTTTTCGGATGAGACAAACATCATTTTTTCACCCCCAAAGAGCGGAGTCAGCTGTAACCCTCTCACTTCAACCTCTTTAGTTTACGATGCAATATTGAGATTATTTTCAAAATTCCCACAGCTACAGTCCCCCTTCAGGACGTCCTGCTGACGATTCTTCAACTTTAAAATTATTATTATTAAAAGGAATCACCTAAAATTATCATTACTGCAAAACCAACCACACTAGAAAAACCCAAACGCGGACGTGGCTGAAAGTCAGAAGCCATATAGCAAAGAATTCAGTGCGGTGATCGGCCACGACATATTGTCGTTCAGCCGCGCTATAATGATTCTTAATAATTCTTATTGTTAGTGTTGGTTAGATAGATATGCTTTGCATACCCCCTGCGTTATTACCTGCCGACAAGCAATCTTATACCTTCAAGGGATTTGATCTACAAAACGAGAATAGCGTTCACGGATATATTCGTTATAGCATCCATCGTGATGAGTAAAACGGTTGGGCAAAAGTATCCTAGCGCCCCAATCTGAATCTTCAAAGGGGCCAATCCCCTTAATTCCCTCTTCACAGCCGGACTGGATTTCACCCCTCGGGTCCATGAATGTAAGAATTCAGTGGAAACCGTATTGACTTTCCCCATCGTACGAAATAGGAATACTGTTGCACCCACCAAGTTCAAAAAGAAAATAGGAAAAACAGGATCTAGGATTATGGGGAATCGGTCATGGAATTTGACTGTGATGTACAGGCAATAGGCTGGGACAAGTGTGCAGAAATATTTTAGTGTGGGCATGATTAACGTGGACACGCAGTAATTGAAATTCGTGTTGAGGATTTGAAGAATTCTGTAGATCCTCAAAGTATCTTCGATCCCTGTGTCTTCATCCAGCTTCCTTAAATTTGTCCTGCCGAATTTGAATACATTTAATTAACGGCCAATAGGACTAAAATAAATATATACATATTTACATTATTTTTAGATATAACCTTGTTAAATTTTCCACCCAATAATTAGTGGAATTGTTGCAGACTAAAATGCAAATGAGAATAGTCATGAAGGGAGAACATGCTGCAGAATAGAATTCTGAAAGATCTTCAGAGGATTTGGTCTACAAAACGAGAATGGCGTTAACGGAAATATTCGTTATAGCATCCATCGTGATGAGTAAAACGGTTGGACAAAAGTAGCCGATTGCCCCAATTTGAATCTTCAATGGGGACATCCCCTTTAATTCCCTTTTCACAGCCGGACTGGATTTCATCCCTCGTGTCCATGAATGCAAGAATTCTTTTGAAACTGTATTGACTTTTCCCATAGTACGAAATAGGAAAACCGTTGCTCCCATCAAGTTCAAAAAGAAAATGGGAAAAACAGGTATAAGGAAAATAGGAAATCGGTGATGGAATTTGACGGTGATGTAAAGGCAATAGGCTGGGACAAGTGTGCAGAAATATCTTAGTGTGGGCATTATTAACGTGGACATGCAGAAATTAAAGTTTTTGTTGAGGATTTGAAGGATTCTGTAGACCTTCAATGTATCTTCGATCCTTGCATCTTCATTCAGCTTTCTTAAGTTCGTTCTACCGATGAATTTGAACAAATCATAAACAAATAAAATCGCAATCAATTTGTTAATGCATAATAACTAATAGTACTCGTACTGTATTTTTTATATATACTAAAGCTTTCACACTCACTCAGATGTGAAATCCTTGCACTAGTAAGGCTTATCCACCATCTTATTTAACCTTACATACCTTATATCTTCATAGTCAAATCTATAATGGCAAAAGTTTGAATTGTCGGAAATAAAAATATATTTTTTTAAATATATTACCTCCTTAAATTTTCCACCCAATAGTTTGTAGAGCTATTACAGACCAAAATGCAAATCAGAATAACCATGAAGGAAAACATGGATGCAACGTAGAATCGAAGTTCACATAAGAACCAAATTGGACTCATCCATAAAAGATGTTGCTCAGGAATCCAACTGTAGACGTAACGAGTATGCCCCGGGTCAAGAAAGAAAAGTGGTAAAAATGAGAACAAAGAGTTGATTGGAAAATTATATGTGAGGAATAAAATTATAAAATCACATCCATCCGTTTTCAATTTTTTCAATTTTGATCCATATTTTACTGGAACAATCAAGCAAACAAAGCGTCCCAGATTATAATCCCAAATAATTCCTAATTTATAAACCTAATTTTCATAATGTGCTAACCTTGTAGATTGCTGTCACACTCGAAGATGGAATTACAAATATTTTTCAATTCATTGTACTTAAGACCAATACCAACATGGAAAATAAGCGTGACGATGAGACCACAACCCATGAAAAAATCAATGGTTAAATTTGCAATGCTCCTGCTGTTTCCATTTCGAATTCCCATGGAAAATGCCAGGAAAATCTGTGGAACCTGAAGAAAATATTGGAAAAAGAGGCTGAGCCAATAAATTTGTTGAAGAATGGACACTTTTCTAAAAGTACGAGTTTCCGAGCTCCAAACAAATGGCAATGATCCAGAGTAGTAAGAAATATTGAAAAAATATTTCAGGCCTTTGAAAGTTTTTTCCGTCAGCATTTTCAGTTTTATATCCAGACAAATTCTCGAATTGGCAAAACTTCTATAGTGGATTATATAGCCATTTTGACAGAATTCTTAAAGATTTGGCTTATATACATATATTTAGCAGTATCGTCAAGTATTTGCCAAAATATTAGATGAAGATTAGGAAATGTCTATCAGCTTGAAAGTATCGTTCCTCACTAAAACTTGGAGTAGAATAGTAAAATAGAATGGCAAATTTCCCATTCGTAATTGCCATAGCTCCTGTAATGTCACCATCATTAGAAAAGTAATGGAGCTACGTAATTGAGCAATAGTGTAAAAAAAAAAAATATGTAAATTACAACCTCACGTAATGAGAGACACAATTAAAATTATATTAACCATTTAATTGAGCAACATATTGGTGGAAAGCGAGGAACAAGAAACCATAATGACATGTAAAACAAGAAATATTACCTTTTTTTATATTTTATCTGTATGCTTTTGCATGGCGAAAATTTCAATACTTTATATAAATACGAGTATGATATTTCCTTTGAGTTGTGTCTTTGAAGATATTGGTTAGAATATCTCATTTATTATTAAAAGCGACCAACAATCAACACCAAGGAATGCTAACATCAAGGTATTATTGTTCAGTCGTAAATCGGGGTTTACATTATTGTAAAAATATTTACAAATTTTAAAAGAAGGATTTTTTAAAAGAAGGAACACGTAGATTTCCGCAGTAAAATAGATTTAAAAAATGGTCGATTGTTACAAAAAAATTTATAGTATCCTTTTGTGAGGGTTTTGTTGGAAGCTCGCCATATAATGATGAAAATAAATTATTGACAAAATTTTATACCAAATCAATAGCCGATCTTATAAATTCCCGCGGAAAGTTGTACCTTAGAAAAGCAAAAAATATGTGGAAGCTGTAAGAAATAAGTGTTATTTTACTGAGATTTAAACATCATGACCAATTACTGGAATGTTGTAAAGTAAATTTGACAAATGTTAACCAAATGTTTGATTAATTTTGATTGAATTTCTGTGCTTATCACTTGAAACATGAATCGTTTAGGAAAATTTGCTACATTTTTATAGCCTGTACCTGGATATCTACATAATAGCCCATCGTTACATTTCATAATATAGACATACTACACATTATAAAAATAATACACGCACATAGTAATTTATATTTGAGTAAAACTCCATCAGCTTTCTTCCACAAAAATATCTCATGAGTCCAAAGTTGACCAAATGCACGATAAAGTTTGGTCCGAGGTTAATAAACATTATGCAAGTGAAATTTTGACCCGGCACCTATCCTAATGAGGTCAGGGTCAAATTGTGCGGGATTCAGCAGGCACGGCATAACTATAACGAACCACTGATCCAAAATTTACTACATTTGGCTCAAACATACCTCATATGACAATACCCCCAGGCTACTTTGTCAAATTTGTCAAAATTTTCATTGTTTGACCTCCACAGGTCAAGCTACGACAGGGGGATGGACGTCGGAGGTCAAACACCCCACCCCAGGTGTCTGTGTGTGAAAAAAGTGGAAAAGCTGATGGAGTTACTCAATTATACCATTTCCGGACCTCAAAGAAATTCCCCAGATGTAAGGGCTAAAAAACTTAGGGTCTAAAAAACCAGAATGGCGTTTACGGATATATTCGTTATAGCATCCAACGTTATGAGTAAAACAGTCGGACAAAAATATCCAATGGCCCCGATCGTTATCTTCAACGGGGACAGTCCCCTTAGTTCCCTCCTAACAACCGGACTGGATTTCACTCCTCGGGTCCAGGATTGTAGGAATTGTTTGGACACGGTGTTCGCTTTCCCCATGGTACGAAATAGGAAAATTAAAACAAACGTGGAGTCAAAGAAGAAAATGGGAAATATTGGGGAAAGCATAACTGGAAATCGATCATGGAATCTCACCGTGATGTAAAGACTAAAGGCTGGGCATAGTGTGCAGAAATATTTTATTGTTGGCATTATTAGCGTTGACATGCAGAAATTGAAATTCTTGTTGAGGATTTGAAGAATTCTGTAGCTTCTCAATGTGTCCTCAATCTTTGCACAGGGATCCAGTTTTTCTAAATTTTCCCTATCAGAGTCAATAATACCAGAATCAACTTCAACTAAAATCAAATTAGCTGATGATCTTTATCAAATATTACCTTGTCAAATGTTCCACCCAATAATTAGTAGAATTATTGCAGATTAAAATGAATACCGGAACCACAACGAAGGACCACATTGAAGCGATGTAGAACCGAAGTTCACAGAGGAACCAAATTGGGCCCATCCATAGAAGACGTTGCTCCGGAATCCAACAGTACAAGTAGCGACTATGTTCAACATCGAGAAAGAAAAGTGAAAATAGCGCCCCAATGCTTACCGGACCATTATAAGTGAGCAATAGAATTATGTAATCACATCCATCGGATTTTAATTTTTTCAATTTTGATCCATATTTTGCTGCAATTCAAAAAACACTCAATTTTTTTCCCGTTTCCTAATATTTGCGTGCTTTATTGAGTTTAAAAAATGTTATGGACCTTGTAAATTGTTGTCACACTCAAAGAAGGAATTGCACATATTTCTGATCTCATTGTACTTGAGACCAATACCAATGTGAAAGAGTAGCTGAGCAGTGTTACCGGATCCAAGAAAGAAATCAATGGCTAAATTTGCAATGCTCCTATCTCCATTTCGAATTCCAAGGAAAAATGCCAGGAAAATCTGTGGAACTTGAAGAAAATATTGGAAAAAGAGACTGAGCCAAAAGATTCGCTGAAGAAATGGAGCTTTTCTAAAAGTTCGAGTTTCCGAATTCCAAGCAAATGGTAAGGTTCCAGAGTAATAGGAAATGAGGAAAAAATATTTCAAGCCCCTGTAGGTTCTTGCCGTTAGCATTTTCAATTGTTACCTCAGAAATTTCTATTAAAAAAAATCTAATAATTTTGGTTGGGCTAATCTGAAAGCCTGAGACGATCCTAAACGGTTATCTCGCTTGAAGTTCTCAATATCGGCTGAGAGTACCTACACGTTCTTGAACAGCCCAAGCTTTGAAAAGAGATGGACTTAATTGTCACGAACTTAATATTCCCTGATTGGCAAAGAATTCAGGCATTTATTGTTTATTGGCTAATTAAGACTTTTTTCTCGGTTATGAATCCGCATTAATAATTTTTATTTAGTAAAACAACGACTCTTTTAATTTCTATATCTAGAAATATGTTACAAATACCTACACACAAGCAATTCCTTTTTGTAATCTACATGTTATTTAAATACATGGATAAAATTTCTAACTCCGGTGGTAATTATATTGTAATTATACTTGTAAATTAGTACTTAATTTTTGTAAAGCGGAGTAACCTAAAAACACTACACCTAAATAAAGCTTACTTTCCTAAGTGGGAATCGTTAGTTAAGGCACGGTTCGTTTATAGCATTTTCTATAACAATAATTAGAGAATTTGCCTCTGTTTTCATTCGCATATCCCTAAATGACACCTTCAATCAGAGCCTAATTAATTGTGGAAGAAATTGGCAAGAAAATGAGGAATAAAATTCACATACTAAATTTACCAGCTAAAATACGTAACGAGACACTCAATGACAATTAAATTATTCGTTTAATTGACCACATACATATTTGGAATATGAGGAGAAAAATCATTGAATTTGTAAACGTACTTTTTTGTCGTCCCATTCTCTGTTCTCTCTAGAATGGAAAAGTGACCACAGCCCATGTAAAAATCGATTGCCAAATTTACAATGCTTCTATCTCCATTTAGAAGTCCTTGGAAAAATGCATGGAAAATTTGAGGGATTTGAACAAAATATTGCAAAAATATGCTGAGCAAACAGATTCGCTGAAGGGTAGGAATTTTTCTAAAAGTACGAGTTTCCGAGTTGCAAGAAAAGGGTAGAGTTCCAGAATAGTACGTTACAAGGAATAAGTACTTTAAGCCCTTGTAAGTCCTTTTAGTTAGCATTTTTAGTTGTTTCTAAAACAATTATTTAATTTTTGCAACAATCGCGAGTTCCAAATCACAGGAATGTTAGCAAAGCTTTTTTTCTTTTCTGCACAGTCAAAGGGGAATTGAATTTAAAAGTAAGATCTATACAAGTTAAAAACCTTTCTTGCATTAAGGCCTCCTTAATACAAGAGACTTCTCCATTACTTTGCCTACAGGCGAATAATTTATGAAAAGGTATGATATTATTTGCAGAAATACGTGTGGAATAAAATACCTCTTTTTTAATAACCACACCACCATTTCATTAACGTAATCCATTCCAAGCCATTTAATTGCAGCAAATTTCCTGAAATTACAAAATAATATAAATTTTTTGATTACCACGTTCCCTAATTAGCTCGAATAAAAAAGTAATAAGATATTTAATTGCGGATGATTTTCTGCAATTTTCTCATTTACCAATGTTTGTAAATGAGATCAAATTTTATAATTTTCCCTTTAAATTTCCCTCGATCCAATAAAATGCTTTTTGTATATTATTTCTAATTTTCCAAATAATTACTTAATAAAATTGTTTAGGGTTTAATATGGTAATTTTCCTGGAAGAAATGATTAAGAGAAATATTTTTTCCACCTAAACCATTTAATAGCCCAAAAAACGGGGGTCCAATCTTCAAAATCCAATCTTAGGGGGAAAATACAAGAAATTGGAATAATATTATTGCAACCCGAACGGGAAAAGTTGAAGAGTAATCTAAAAAACAAGAATCGCGTTGATGGAAATAATCGTAATAGCATCCAAGGTTATGAGTAAAGTTGTTGGGCAAAAGTATCCTATCGCCCCAATCTGTATCTTCAAAGGGGACAACCCCCTCAGTTCCCTCCTCACAGCCGGACTGGATTTTACCCCTCGGATCCAAGATTGTAGGAATTCTATCGAAACTGTATTCACTTTCCCCATGGTACGAAATATGAAAATTGTACCCACCATTATGTCAAAGAAGAAAATGGGAAATACAGGAACAAGGATAATCGGGAATCGGTCATGAAATTGCACCGCGATATAAAGACAATACGCTGGGCACAAGGTGAGGAAATGCCGTTCTATTGGCATTAAAAAAGTTGACATGCAAAAATTGAAATTGTTGTTGAGGACTTGAAGAATTCTGTAGCTCTTTAAGATGTCCTCAATCCGAACGTATGGATCCAGCTTTTTTAAATTTTTCCTGCAAAATAACATTCCGACTCCAAGGTAAATAATAACAATAATCAATTTATCCAGCCTTACAATATTACCTGGTCAAATTTTTAACCCAAAAATTATTGGGATTATTGCAGATTAAAATGGCGAAGAGAACAACATTGAAGGTCGAAGCTGTTGCGATGTAAAGCCGAATCTCAATGAGGAACCACATCGGACCCATCCAAAAAAGATGCTTCTCCGGAATATAAGTGTACAAGTAGCGACTATGTTGATGGTCGAGAAAGAAAAGTGAAAACATTGTCGTAACGGTAATGGGAAAATTGTAAGTGAGGAATAAAATGATAAAATCACATCCATCCGTTTTCAATTTCTTCAATTTTGATCCATATTTTGCTGAAATAACAAAGTAAATATTCTAGAAAAATGTCATCATTTCAGCACTCTAATACAGTAGATTCTCTATATACAGTAAAAACTCTTTAAGACGGTCTCTCAGGGGGATCTTTATTTTGGCCGTCTTAACGTATGACCGTCTTA
>JAQFXU010004390.1:0-13654 GCA_034693705.1 Spatulosminthurus flaviceps | reverse complement strand
TAAACGATGGGTCAGCTGTCATAGCTGCGCTTCATATTTTACTTCAAATGGTCAGCTAGCTGTTCCGGGATTTGTTGACCTGGAGTTATGTAAAAGTGACTAACCTTTTAGTATAATGGTTTATGTTGTACATGTACACAATAAATATCTACCTTTTGTATTTGTACTACGAACTATTTAACTCTGTAAAGTACATGTAGAGCACATATCTCTACGTACTTACTGAGAAGCAAATGAAAAGAAGGTATGAGAGAGAGCGGAAGTGTATACCCTCAGGTTTCATATGGTGGCAATCGATTTAATCCAGACGGACAGGAGAAATGAATGCTTAATCTATATAAATTTATGCAAGATGAAAATCAGGAAAATGTTCGACGGTTGCATCAACAAGTGTGGGATGGAGATGGATTGACGGGTGTCAGATTATTTTCAGAGCATATATGAGCCCTTCTACACACATAAAATATAGTAATCTCTACTATGTACTAGTATATATACGTACTATATATACAATGGTATATGCAGCGTAAATATGTACATGTTTTTTAAGTATATTCGTTTGCTATATATAAATACTCTTTTGAAATTCCATATACTCTCAGACAGTAGAATATTATTCTTTGTGGTTTAATAGATGCACAAGTGGTTGGAAAGGTACACTAAAAGTGGTGGATTTCACAGGTTCTTTAATAATGAACAGTGTGTGTAAAATGAATGGGATCAGCTATAAAAAAAACTATCCCAAGTCCAAGTAAGGTTGACCTGTAGTAATTGATAGACCTTATTTAGTGACTGAGGAAAGACGTCCGAAAGAATTTCTTTTAAATCCTTCTCATAATCTCCCCTTTAATTGTTTTCCCATCTCATTTAAATTCTGTGTACAGAGTCAAGTATAATCTCAATGGTTTCCTCCTTCCAGATAAACCATTACAATTATTGCAATCTCCTTACAGCTCTATATATATGTATATATATAAACATTCCGAAAAAAATGTACTAAACTCATATCTGTATTAAAGCTTTTTTCCTATGGCGATGCTTAAAAGAGCAAACAAGTTAGTAGAGCTAATATAAGTAAAAAAACGCTTATAGGAGCATTGCCATATATGCATTAAAAATCTGCTACACATATTTACTACAGCTCTATTAACTTACTGTTACTCTACCGATAGTAGTCTTAATGCTTCTTTATATATATACTTGTTCCAACACGTATAAAATGTCCATTTGGACAGAGAATTCAAAAACATAGGCAAAAATGTTACCATACTAGGATTTCCTATGGCAAGGATTCTTCTTATTGGAATTGTACACAATTCCTATGTATTGCAAAGCCCGAGTTAGACCTAAATTTTATAGTGCATAGGCCATTATTTCTCACATGAGAAATAAATGGCTGATTAAAGCATTTGAGCACTCCAATATACGTGGAGCAACTTTAATGTGGAAGGAAGAAGTGAGTTTAAGAATTTGTATAGTAGCAATGGATGTAATTATATATGTAGAAAAAACAATGTAACTATATGTAAATTTGTGTAGTGTATATATGTATACGCATATAACTATATGTATTTAAAATATGAGAGGATTTAAGTTCCAAAACAACATGGGGGATATGGGGTGTATAGGTACATAGTATATCCCATATAAATAACTATATAGTGTTATCCATGGGTTTTCTGCGGTTGAGGACGGAGGAATTAATTCTAGTTAAGGGAGACAAAGGGGAGAGAGGTCACTAATTTGCATAAAATGTCGATTGGGCTTTATTGCTCAAGAAGCAAGGCTATCGCCAGCCATTATCAAACATTTAACCGAGTAAAAAAAATTTATTACAATTGCACAGAGGAGCTGTGCCGTGCAATCTCCATCGATTTTATGATATTTTTTTCGCAGACAGGTTCATCCGCATCTCTTTTTCTCCTCTCATCCATCTCTATCTCTTTCGTCTTCCATAATATACCATGTATACTATATGCACTCATTGAGCGTACAGCCGGCTCTCAAGTCTTCACTTCATTTGCCTCTCGTTTATATTCATCCAGAAGGGAGGAGAGAGGACTCTTCCTAATTCCAGAATAATACTATTATTATTTTTACCTCTAGTCCTTATATAATATACACACATCTTCTCTTGTCCATCAAATACCTTCCTTAAGCTCTACAACATACCACATATGTAATGTAAACGTAGCTTTTTGTATACCTACTTTTTCTATTGTAAAACATTTTCTGGCCTTCTACTTTTTCCATTACATGGGGGAGAAAAAATATTGTAACATTTATATGCGCACTACTGTGAGCAATAGGCTTTTTTTTATTTACAATATGTACGTACATTAAACCTATGTATATAACCATTGTTTGAAAAAAAGTATGAGTAACTTTTAATGTTTGGCGTATATGTATATGATTATTTTATAAGAGAATTTTTCCTCTAATAATAATTATTATTAGTGTTAATTGTATACCTTATTGTTATTAATTTTGTAGTATTGTATGCAGGGTTGTTATGTCTCGTTAATTGGGCAAGAGACAAGTGTGATGTGTCTTGTGATTATCGAGCTGTGTCTTTTTGTCTTCTTAGAGCAAAAATATTGTTAGAACAGACGGTTGGTCTTGTGGGGAGCGAGACAAAAATTTTCATTGTTCTTTTTCCCGCCTGCCTCGTTTGTAACGAGACAATTTTTATATGATACCAAATTATTGTTGTGAGGACGGTTCGAACATTCTCGTAAGGACCAAGACTTGTCTCGTAACATAAGAAGACACTTCCAACGACTAGTACCCCTGTTCGAACAAATATCCCAATTCTCGCTGTTTACGAGAAGGGGGCCTAGGACTGTCTCTTGCCCAATTAACGAGACATAACAACCCTGATTGTATGTATATTTGCATAAGGCTCTGTAACGATTTAAAATTTGCATTCAAGAGATTCAATCTTTCTCAACGGTATATATCAATAATAATCCTCCAAGACTTTTTATTTTCAAATTATGTTACATATTTCCCTGTATTTGAGAGAGCGTATAGTGTATTTTTTCTGACTTTTTATGAGATTTGTTGTTAGTTTGTCATTATATAAAGTTCTGAGTTGTTCTCTATAAATCCCCCCTCTTTCTCCCCACTACCACAAAATAAAACTATGGGCACAAGTTTACTACTACTTTGAGGTCTTGTTTCTGTAATAGGCTTTATTTCTTTTTATTTTCTCTAACTCTCTCTCTCTCTTAGTTTGCCTGTCTCATCTCTGTCTCACTCTCGTTAAATTTATCTTTAAAGAGCTGGGATAAAAATGTGTCCCTATTAAAATACATACATAGATCTCACACGCACTACCATTGTTCCAATGGAGGAGGCTCTAATATATAGTCAAGAAGAAAGGAATCAATGGAAGGTTAAAGTTTTTTATATGCTAATCCTTAAAGAAATATGCAAAGAAATTTTTTTCATCATCCCTCATCACTTTACTACAACTAGCACTGCGATATAGATGCGGTGAGTAAATTATTTTATCTTTTCCATTTTTTTAAAACACTTTTCTTCTTTCCCTCTTGACTTTCTACAGGTAATGATTGATGCTCTGGGATACCATCGTATCTATAATCGAAGCATTAAAATATATTGAAATGCTAAGAAAAGAGACAGAGAGAAAATGATTGCAAAAAATAAAAACGTTTATTTTTTATATCCTTTTTATATTATGACATGCCAATGGATTTTCAATAGGCACTTTGTAGGGAATATTTTAATTAAGGGCCATTCCGCGGGTATGATGATGTTGTGTTGGGAGAGCAATTAAAGCTCAAATAAAACCAATAATAAATGGTTGTTGCGTGAGAAATTCGTGAAATCGTGCCTTGTTTATCAAATGGCTACCCCGCTGTATATTAAATACACACACATATAAATATATATATCCTTATAATTGTTAAAATCCCACTCCTCCCAACTACCATGGCTTGCGACCAACTTTTTCTTATTGGATGTTGATTCAATTTGGTGTGTCTGTTTGTGTATGTGTGTTTTACTACAAGTAAAATATACAAGATCCCAAAGAAAACTAATGAGCATCATTAAAATAAATGATAAAAGAAATATCAATATAAATATCTCTCATAAAAATCTCATGGATGAAAAGACATAAAGTACGCACACTACTCACAATAAGCCTCATGCGTTTTATTAGCTTCCACACTCATATAAACAGTAACAGGCTATAAAAAAAGTACAAGGAATAACTTTTTCAACTTGTGCATTTTTAACTCCAGTTATTAAAATACTATTTTATGTGGGTCCACAACACATCCACAACATGCTATTATCTCTCAATGGTCTCTCCCATTTTTTTGTCTTTTTTCTGTACAGTATACATATGCTATGCTGTTGTGAAATAATCTGCACTTTATATGTCTATACTAAAGGTATACAGCGAGATACATAGAAGATGCTTTTATAAAGTGAGTGGAAAAGGAATGGGACGACGGTATGTGTATATTTCGCACCCGGAAAATCCATGGAATTTTTCCCAATAAAATCAAATGACTATAATAAATTATTACGTAAGTCTTAATGGCTTTGTCAAATTCCTTCAGACTCCAATGAAATTGTGAAGTGAAAGGTTGTATAAAAATTATTCTCTTTTATATACACGCACACTCGCGTTATAATCCCATCATGACTCCCATCCCCATAAACATTTGTCATTGTTTTAATAAGAATTTTGGGAAATTGGAATGATTTGACCCCATCTATCCTCTCCATAATATCCACCATTCCACAAAAATCTAACGAAACCTTTCAAACTTCCATAATCATATATTATTAAATTATTACATTAGTGAGCCTTGAAGACCAATCATTGTACCAAACAGATTGACTAAAACTCAATAGTTTTTAACCAAAAATATAAATAATAAAAACAAATTTATTGTTCAAATGTTCTTTAACTTCACAGAATGTTAATTCTAGTTTATAGCATCCATTTTGTAAGTCATTTAATCATTCTTGAAAAATTTGGCTCAATGTCCTTATCAGGTCAGACCTTATTTTTATAAAAATGATACTCCCCCAAGGGACTAAATTAGCCCCCGTTATTATTTTTTATAAAATTCATTAATGCTTTGCTCCGGGAAATTAATGATAAATTCAATGCAAATGGTTTCATTGGTCATATCACTGTATTACCGAATATGTTAAGTAAAAATAGGAACAGCATTTTGTTGGGTTAACAAGCTAAAGACCTTATAATTGTAAGGAAAAGCGGGGGAAAGTATTTAGTATAGCAAATGGTGTAGTGTGAATCTCACGTTTAGTAGATTATGAAAGACGTTCTTATTTTATCAAACACAAAAACAAGACAGTTTTAATGTGTAGTCATATAGGTAAAAAGTTAAAGCAAGACTTTTATTTAAAATTGTCACATTAATGTTGTAAGTAGTAAAGGGATTGAAAGAGATTATTATTGAAGAGCTATTATTAGCATTACTGCGAGAAATAAACTAAAATTATTGCCTAGCCAGCTATTCCTTCTATAACATACTTTTTTTGCACTACTTACAATTTAAAATCAGAATAAAGATTAAATCCGTTAGGCACATTTGACCATCCATAAAATACAATTTCGTTTGAAATAGCAAAAGTAATCATAGGATTGATATAGAAAGTATCAAGAAACTTGTACAAGTTAAATAGCGATTTATTTATCTTACGTATAAACGCAAGACTTGAAATGCATATTACCAAATTATCTTAGAATCAAATCTAACATTACAACATCAAAAAGTATTGTATTTGGCTGTGAGAAAAATCTTCTGAGGAAAAGTATACAGACGAAATACAAAGAACAAGGGAAAATAGACAAGAAATTGGAGAACCTGTGGGAAAAATCATCAGTTCTACCACAAAGATTATCCGCGTGTATTCGCATATGCATTGATCGTGATTACAACTGTCCAACCCTTTACAAAAATTTGTGTAAATTCAAACTTCAAAAATATTTGCAAAAAAATAGTATACCAAGAGAACAAACAAAATGGCTGATAATATTTTTCCAATACAATTCACAACTATCACCCACACGTTCCCAAATTCTTAGGCTTCACTAAAATTCAAAAGCAAGGTACACCAACGCGAATCATACAGTCTTTCCAAGTATAACGGATTCATGAGCTAATAAATTTCAATCAAAATTAATCATTTTTACGAAAATTACATGTTCCAACAGTATTTTGTAGTATCCCAAGTCTATAGCATAAGTTTTGTAAGTCATTCACTATGACCTGGAGAAGGATGCCGTTGAGGTTAAAAAACTTGACCTTGAATTGGAATAAATATAAAAACAGTTATTTCAAATCCGCTAAAAGCAATGTCAATTTTTATCCTATACTAAATGTAAGTGGCTGGGAAGCGATTAAAAAATTCTATAAAATTACAATTTGTATTATTATTATTATTAATATATACGGAAATCAAAGGCTCAATGAGAATCTTATTTTGTGTTTACACAAATTACAAGAGAATATAAACATTGCGGCTAAAAGCAAAGGTTGCAACATGTTAAAAATATGAACTTGAAAATCCAATGGTTTTTGCGCCCTCTATACAGGCAAATATATGAATGCAAGTAGGAAGGAGGAAAAAAGAAAACTTAGACCTAGAACTAGGAACTTGAATTCAGTTCATAGAATTTCCTTGTCAAAATTTATATGCACTTACTATGCAAAAAGAATACCATGTACTAGAAAGTCATTATATGATCCTTAAAATATACACACAAACTTATATGTACACATGCGCATGTATTTGGGAGAGAAAACTCAATGGAAACTGTACTATTTTATTACTACCCCCCAACCTCCTACTGAAATCCCAGCCTATGCTCTCGAGGAGGATAAATAAGACAAAACAAATACAAATGAAAAGTTTTAGTTGAAATATTTTTAGTCATTTGAATAAAAAAACATTTTACATAGTTTTATATGGACAATTAAAACAGTGAATTATGAGAGAGGATACATCCGCACCAGTAGTAACTGCTTACTTACTTCTAGTATAGTAGTAATAATAATAATAATTGTTTTTCTTTCATTGTCAGTTTAGTAGTAAAGTCATATAGAAACGGAAAAGACAAGAGTAGCATGTGATACACCTATAAGACGATGGTCGTAGTCTACGTTGACTATGACCATTCGCTAATATCGAGGATAAGGTAATGGCTGAATTGTGTTTTTTCCCATAAATGTAATTTATGACGACTCTTTCGCTGACTTCTTCACATGAACAGAGAGACAGAAAGAAAAAAATCAACTGAGCAAAATTGTTGCCGACTCCTGTTCAACAATTTTTACCTCTTATACGCTCATCTTTTTCTTATTCTTACATACCTCACAGTCGGAGTAAATGTATAAATCTTTATAGCATTCCACAATTATTGCTCTTTGATTGGTAGTACCTCAAATGCTCATGGGCTATGGAGTCTAACTTTTGAGGATGCTCGTGGAATCAGGAGAAGAACTCAGAGATTATCTGTATAATTTCCTTGTCACATTTTTATTCACAATGTATGTTTTTTCTCAATAAGCTCAAATTATACATTTAACCACCTTCTCCACATTTACTATAGAGCCATTTGCAAAACAAATCCCAACAGTACGTAATCCTTTGATAATTAATTTCTGATCACAATATTAATTTTTGCTAATTTTATTATTGTTTTATTATGCGAACGTTTTTTCTGTAGGATCTTTACCCCACTCCTAATTTTTCTAATTAAATAATAAATATGCATTTCAAATGCATATAAGCATTTCTCTCTATCCCTTAACATTATATATTCCTTTTAACATTCAAATCATGCTACCTTTACATGTGTTCTATGTAAATATATGTAAGTGTGAAATGCATTCATAAGCAAGTATTTAGCATTTAAAGAGGCCAACGTACGTTCAGTAGTCTACAAAAAATTAGTATGAGTGAGGAAATTAAATTGGAGATTTATGTCTTTAACAGTATACGTGACAATATGGTAAATATTGTAATTAGAATAAGAATTATTTAAATAAATGACATTCTTTTCAAATTCTTGGAATTATTAGTCATTAAAGAGAGAGAAAAACTAAATGAGGAAAGGAAAGTAATAGGGGCAATCCTCTGAAAAGAGAGAAGAAAAAATCGGAGGTTATGTAACAATTGGAAAGAAGAAGGGAGGAAATAAAAAGAAAATGCCAATGACGCTGTTGTTTTTCCTTGTAGCCCATTAACTTTGGACATGTGTAGCAAAGTATAGGGGGGAAGTCGTTTGTTTATCCTTTATGGACAGCTCGGCCTCCATCTTAACATGTATACAGGAGAGAGAGAGAGAGAGAGAGAGACGACGGGACGAGGTAGCTCTAGAACAGTGTTATATAATGGGAAATACAAGACATGGTAAAGAGAAAAGAGACTATGATCAGAGAGATACTTAAGTTTACGTTACTTTTGTCTAGATTATCTTCTTTCATCTCTGCACCTGTTCCACTTTAAGTTTCCATACATTGTTCATGCATAGATTCCTCCATGTATAAGAAACACACTCCCTCCATCCCTACACCATACTCTAAACATGTAGAAAATAAAACTGCCCAGCTTTACATAATATTCCTACATGTGCTAACATCTATAGTTACGAGGAGCATACACCAAACTGTATAAATAAGGAAGGCCCATAAAAGCTCTCACTTCTTCCGTCCCTCAAAAACTTTTTTTCTTCCAACAATTAAGTCTCCACGTACGTATTTTTTATTTTCAAAAACATTCCAAACTATACATTTTATATAAAATACATTTATATGCAAAAGCTCAACTCCTACTAAAATGACTCTCTTTTTACTACACACACACACACGCACACACCATTATCAAATAACTTGAGTTCTATTATTGTTTATATCTCTCCGGAGCTATATGTAGTACTAAGCATTAATTTACAAGTTCCTATGAATATCCATTACCATTTAAAATTCTCATAGTCCTCATCATCATTCTCCCTTAACATATTGTCACTACTGTTTTTTTATCCAAGGGAAAAGAGTTTCTTTTCTCTCTCTCTCTCTCTCTCTCTTATTTTCTTGAAAAGCTCTTCTCGAAAAATAAATATGCATAATTGGGACTATACAAAACATATGAGAGTACATGGATCATTGCCGATAAGGAGAAAAGTGTTCGTAAATTTTGCCGGGTTTAAATTTTGTCAGAGATAAGCCGCGCGGGTTCCTTCCTTTTATCCTCAACCAAAATGAAAATACAAGGCACATATGGTAGAATAGCATAGATATAAATATATATAGATAAACATGAAGAAGAGCTTAAATTATTATTGTAAAAGTGAAGAGAGAAAATTTTCAAATTTTATTTTCTTGAGAGAAAATGACAAGATAATTTGTGGTTTTGTCCTTTTATGCCTCCCTACCAACTGCTATTAACTATTTTAATCGCTTCAGCTACTTCTCCAACTAGGAAATATGGGCTCAAATCTCAAATAAATAGCTTTGCAGACAAGTATAACAAGTGAGTAAATAAATACCAGGATAATTTTTTTTTACATACTGCTCTTGTTTTAAGGCCTACATATTTTTTAAGATTCGTTAATAATGTATAAGACATTTAATGCATTTCACTTTGTTTTTTCCATAAAAAACAATGAATATAACTATGGATAAGGGCATATAAAGGAACCTTTTCTTTTGGCTCGTTATAGGTACATATAATAGAGTTAAGATGGAAATATCTAGACTACTGTTCATTTTACAAGTGTAATGTAATATTGTTACTTTCCTTGCAACTAAATTAGTATAAGATTGGGATAGGATGAGAAAAGGTGTAATTATGTTACAAAACTACTTATGCCGTATGAATTACAAATAAGCTCTATATATAAAGTTATAGAGTATCTCTACTCACTGTAAGGACTCCGTATATACATGCTTTAGTTAGACCACGCTGAATAATTTCATTGCATTTCAATTTGCTCGGACGGCAAATAAAAAAGGAGCTGAAGTGAATTGGAATTTCTGTTTTAAAAAGATAATGGCTATTTTATGGCTAAATTAAAAAAGCATGTTGTAAACAATTCAGGTCTTGAATATTAATTAAATCATAGATTTATGTCAAATCATCATACGTAGATTTGTATTGTATAGTGTAATCTACATAGTGAGGAGCAAAACACCCTGTTCAAATTAACTCTCCTCCTTCGCAATACAATGTCTATTGTAGTTTAAATAATAATGCTCCCATTACCCCAAACATGATAAAGGCAGTTTTAGTGACTGACTTTTAAGGTTTCTTTTTTTCTTTATCTTCTTATTCTTATTCTTATACACACGAACCTTATATACCCCTTCTGACACACACATACACTATATGTAGATATATATAACATAGACAATCAACCCTTTCAAAATTCATTGAGCGTCTCACTTTGGCAAACTTATTCTGTCGAGATTTGGTTCTTCTCCATTATTGCAGACTTGAGTCTCAAGAAAAGTGCCAGGTTTGTTAGATTTTCTGGTCTTGTCATGTCAATTGACATGCTGTGCGCTGTCAATTATACTTTTGAAATCTAATTATTTATACCTTTTTATATTTTAACCCTTTTAATCATCATTCCCACACACACAAACACAAAACAACCTTATTGTTTACAACTAGTAATAGTAATAATTTTACATTATTTGTCCTATACACTATCAGGAGATACTATAAATAGTGAATATTAGCATAGGGCGGGGAGAGAAAGAAAAAAATCAAGAAATTTCATATATTTTTTCTTATCTTATGATCTGAGAGATCAAAAGAATTTTAGTGGGGAATAAATCTGCATGTATTTTGCAACTGACTGAGACTACTACTCCAACATTATCATTGTCTTTTAAAGGAGAAACGGTATATTTAGAGAAAAATATAAGTTTTTCGTTTTAGTATTCTTCCTCCGAGGTCACTTGACACATTACAATGATTGCGTATTACTTTTTTTAGTACTTATTTACAATACAGTGACTCCATTTGAATGCAGTAGAGTACCCTGGAGTATATAATCAAGGGGGCCATATATCTCCATAGATTTATGAGCTGTAATTAATTCCGTTGATTTTTACAAATGATAAAAAATGTACATGTAAAAATGCGACTGATCTTATAGGGACGGGTGAACTGTAAACACGAGGAGGTTATTAAGAGAAGATTACTTATCAAGACATCCCATCACATCCCTATATTTCCATTTGTTTTTTCCCCTTTTTGGCATCTTGTCAATTGGAACATTAGCAAATTGCTCACCACACACACAATTTTATGGTGTACAGGAAATTGTATATGCTCTGCATACGAAATTAGCTTTAGTTCATTTTCTGGGCAAGTGTATTTTACAAGGGGATTTTTTTCTCGACAGAGTGAAACATCGCTTCTGTTGGAACTACTGACTTTTTTTTAGATTTGTATTATATTTGAATATATTTGGACGCATATTTATACTCAGATTATTTAGTAATGGGGAAAAACGGTGTATTTTCCCCTATTTTAAACAAATCCATTGCTAGCTGTCGTCATTTACTCAGAGGCTAAAACATGGGTTTAAAATGAAGGGGATGCATATATATTTTTACTGATGAACTCATCAAGGAAAAAAGGAGCTGACGGTGCATGGCATGAGTCGGTGGTGGTGATGGTAAGTAAATAAATTATTCTAGGGCTTAGAATTTATTTAATTTTCTTCAGATATATTATTGTTATCTAAAAATCCAATTGCCACAGGAATGTCCAGTTTTAAGAGAGGGTGAATTCAAGAAGAGAACGGGATGAGAGGTTTTGTTGTAAAGGCTACTGAATAAACGGCTTCCTCTAGACGTGACTCGTACCTTATTTTTAATTTATATGCTATTTTAATAGAAAAGTCCTCTTTGAACCCAAAGTTAAATGACCAAGCCAATGACAACTTTGTTGGGTCAATTGCCAATTTTTTTTGTTTTTCTCACTCAAATCCTCTCCATTAACCTTTTGGATGAGGAAATGCTCATTTAGTTTGTGTGAGAGCAAGGACAGAGGAAATTTTTAAAGACGTAGATACTAATTACAACTGATAGAGACTAAACGGTTAGAGTAATTGAGAGAAAAAAAATGACCTGTCACCAATTCCTTCTTTTTTTTCTTGTTCTTGTTGTTCTTGCTACTGCTGCTGCGGCTGTAATTTCAAATTTAAGGAAACCAGCCGAGAATTAACCTGTTAGGGAGTTTTGGAGACATTTAAAGGAATTGTCAAGGGATAAATGGCAGCTCGTGAGTGAGTAAAGACAAGAAAACAATTATCATTAACTTAGAAAACTTGACGATTATTTTCTCTCAACTCGACTTCTCCCTATCAAAGTATATCGTCAATAATGGAATAAATAAATTATGTCCATTTGTCAATTTCTAGCACATCACAGACATAGGACAGAAGATCAAGTTTCAAAGGATGTTCAAGTTTTCCTTATATTTTCCTCTTTCATTTGCATAAATACACGGATTTTTTTCATAAGGCTATATATTCCTTCATATACTGTTGCTGTATCTAAGTACTATAATAACATGCGCTTAAAAAATAACGGAAGGATCTCTACCTGCCTCTCTGGCCATGAGTCATGTGAAAATAGTACTAAAAATAATAACAATTAAATTACAATACCTTGAAAATGTCAATGAGGAAAAATTATCATTTTATTCAATCTATACAAGAATTCATGTAGAATCTAATGTTTTCAAAGGTATAGTACTTTTTTAGCAAATGAAATATACACGTAACCTTCAAGCTATGTAAAAGGCACGGAATTAATGCGGTACTAATACATGCTAAAAAAGGTCTATGAGGTAAGTGCCGAATCTACCAATGCAATCGCTATATGGATGCAAAGTCAACAGTAAAATTCTATAGTAGCTAATGTATTTCATAGAAATAGGGAAAAGATGGCATATGTGATTATCCCTATGGCTAAGCTATACAGTATGGTTACTCATTGAAGATACGCTATATACGAAAAGCGGCCCTTTTCTTATGAGCTTTGGTCACAGCAGGAAATTTCCTCTAAAATCCTTAATAGCTTTCCCATACAAACGTAGCCATAAGATAATATGAAACTCCTTGAAAAAAATATATAGTACCTCCTCATAACATCATGCGAATATTAGTAAGCCCATCCTTGAGAAGTACATATAGTAGTGTGTGTGTGGATTCGTCACTTGACTATATGGTCTCTCCATCATAAATTATAATGGACTCTTGCGACCTATGTATCATTGTCTTTCATATTATTTAAAGGAGAAAATTTTATTTTTTGACATTTCAAATAAACAAAGACAAGAAGAAGAAAAAAATAGAAAAAGAAGGAGAACAAATGAATTGCAGACGATCGTAAAAATATATCCTCAATTATTGTATTATAGGTCATTTTATAATTACGTCTGGTCACCGTCTCGTCAATGGTCTACCTTTTTTTTCTTCAATGATTTTTGGCGAATGTCAAAGAAATTATACCTATGAGAGTACGCGTGTGTGTGTGTGTGTGTCGTAGCCGGAAGATTCGTCCAGAGACGTTTTCGTCCAGTAGATTTTGGACGAAATTTTTCGTCCAAAATATTTTCA
>JAQFXU010004389.1:0-13656 GCA_034693705.1 Spatulosminthurus flaviceps | reverse complement strand
TAAAGGTTAAGATGGTTGACAACTCCGACAGACCTTAACAGGTAGAGGTTGGAGTATAAGCCCCGATATTTTTTTTTATTTTATTCAATAGTCTGTGGCTCCTTCCCATGTTAACAAATTTTGTAGATGTAAAAACAGGGAAGTTTTTTTAGGGAAGTTAGGTTTTTATTTTAAAAGAAAGTACGGAATTTTTTCTGGTTATTCTTTAAATTGCATCACTATCATTATGACCCCTTAAAATCGTCCTTAAAAATTAAGGAAATTTTCCCAGCTACAACTTTGGCTCCTCTCCACTTTGAGACATGAATTTGGCGAATATTTCCTATAACTATGCAAAATAGTTTCAGCAATACTTGGCCATACATTAAACACGTTAGCACTGTTTGCATTGAAATGTAGCTAAACTATTGCATTCATTCCGTTGAAAATCCCATGTAACTAAATTTAGGGTCTGGGTCAAAAATGTTGCGCTACATTATTACTTTTAGCATTGCATTTTTTGCTTCAATTTTCCTGTTCAGTTTGACTTTACCAGTCCAATATTTATGTGGATTCAAATTCGGTCAATTAAACAAAATAGGTATCAGATTTTAACTAAAGTGTTTTTTCTTCTCCTCTATCAGTTGATTGTTAAGATACTTTGTCGGTTTGTCATTGATGTAATTTTTTTCACGTATCCATTGGAACTTTGGGTGAAATTATACTCTTCCCTCCTCCTCCTACTTGAAATCATCCACGGAGTGTTTTCGTACTCCTGACCTTTGCAAATCCTGACTGTTTTTTTGTTTTAATCCCTACACGTAATCATATGAATTTAACCTTTTTCACGAAACCTACGCAACTATCCTGTGCATTGAAGAGGTTGCAGCCTAATTAACTTAAACTCTGTGCGTGTGTCTTATATTCCAAAAACGGCGTCTAAGTTTACCATTAAAAGAAATGTTAAGTAAATTCTTAATTAATTAATTAATTCAAAGTACAAATATTACCAAGATCATTTTGATGGTTGAAAACTTTTTGAACTTCATAAATGTAAGTTTGGGTGAAGAAAATGTGTTGGATCTGGAAAATTTCCCTTGTTTACGCGCATTCGTAACTATATTTATTATACTATTTATTTTTTCCTTGTACTCTTTACCTCACAAATATTTTTGCCAAGAATGAAAATACAACGTTGTTTTTTGGTGTGAAAAATATTCCCCAATTAATACACTCGAAGCGTAAGGGACGGTTTGAACGTGGGTTTATACTCCGATACATACCCTAAGGTCTTACAGAGTTGTCAACCATCTTAAGTCTTTATTCATTAATTCGTGTTACAAAGTTTAAATGATTGACCCTATCTATGAGTAACTCCGGCTTTCTGGGGCCATCATTGTAAACTCGCTTGATGGTCATATGTCAGGTCTGAGCGGCCAGGGGAAAAACCGGGTAGGAAAAAACCCCTTTAATTTAATACTAACTAGAAGCCACTCCGGTATTCGAACCCGGGACTCAGACGACACTCGTAAACGAGTACTTAGCACACTTCGCTATCAGTCGCCAACAAGGGACGGTTGGATTTTGAAGAAACCTCCAATAATGAAGGCCAAGAAGACGTGTTATAAATTGTGTGAGAAAGCATGGATTGTGCCAGCACTTTTCCTCTCTTATTTCTCCTCTTTGGTCGATATTTTTTCTGTGGCCATAAAGTAATTATTTCCCGTTTTTGAACAAGTCCTGGGTTAACTTGTTGGTGCAATCGAGAAAAATTGATCTTCCTGCAACGGTTAAACACATTTTATACGGATTTTATTTGGAATCGCTTCATAGAGAAAGTTAGGATTTTTAACTGGAAACTTTGGTTAGAAATATCAGTTCACTTGTGAATTCAAATTCGTCCCATTCTTTGACTTGAATTTTGAGTATTTTTTCAATTACCTTTCATCTACGTTTTGATAGTATGTAATGCATAAGACTAGAAAAAGAATAGAATATTTTGGATGCCAGATTTAGACGCCACTCAGCATTTCTGCTGAATACATTTCATCCCTATTTGCAATCGCCAAGAAAGTTTGACTTTATTTTGAGCTAGTAATATGACTTGAGTGCTTGATTCCCCACACAAATGAAAATTCACAATTTATCAAAAGTTAATGAAAAACATTTGGCTTGCATAAAAATTATTTTCGCCATTCATCGCTTCGTATAGAAAGTTTCACTGTCATCTCTTGGACTATAACAGAGATGACTTAATGCCAAATTGTGCGCTCTTCCACATTTGAATTTCTACACTTTCAAAAGAACGATTTGATTCTTGGATATTTCCTCTTTCCTTCTCTCCGCCGGTTTTAATTATTACACGTTGTCATGGTTTGATTCAATTTTTTAATTAGGATCTACATTTTGTTTGCATTTGTGAACTGTTGAAGGAAATTTTGGTCTGGATTTTAAGTCAGGCAGGCGGAAATACTGGATCTCACAATTTAGTATGTAGTTCATGTTATTCATTATATTTTAACAAAAATTTTTTCGCCCGCATGACAAATTTATTGACAACCCCCCCAAACAACAAAAGGCATTAGCTTGTTTACGTGGATTAACGTGAGGAAATAAAATCAAAACAAGTGGCACCAAAGCAAAAAAAAACCAAAATAAATATTGTGCAAGAAACAAGTCTTCCATCTCCGTTTCTCAAATTTCTCTTTCAGTGAATACAAATTCTTGAAAATAATTTATTTAGACTTGAACTATTGCAAACAACCATCAAGGTTAATTTTTTGTGCTAAATCCACAAGTCGAATTCTATTGACATATCACGTAAGTTAAACCAACCAAATCAGAAAAATTCCTTAACCGGCTTTTACCCATACCAAACTTGCAATTTGTTAAAAGACATGTGTGGATTATCCTCAGTTTCCAGCACCTTTTTAGCAAAAATACTGGCTTATTTACAGTTTAATACTTCCGCTTTCTCACTCTCACAGCCTTTACGGGAAACATTTTAAATCGTTTCATTCATAAAACATGTGTGTTTTCAGTAGTGTCAAAACTTGTGATGAAAATTTTCCTCAAGTATTTAATTTGAGTGAAAAAATTTTAACATTACAAGATTCAATTCTCGGTTTTATTCCTAAATGCATATTTAATGTACATTTTGCTCCAATAACCCATGATTTGTGGGAAATTTTTGGAACTTGTGCATCACCAGCCCAAGTGATTTTTTTCCCGAGTAAATTCCCATATTGATTTGTCAAGACGGAGTCGGCCTGGGACAACAGAAGACGGGAGAGTGGAGAGAATCTGAGTTTCTAATGTCATCTGAATTAAAAAATTTTAATTCTGGATTTATACATTGATAAATAGTTTTTGGGTAGACATAAAAACGAGTTGGATCATTTTTCTTTTGTGTGGGTTCAACGTCGGTTATGAAATTTAAAATTAGGATGCGAAGTACAATTTCTCACTTGTCTTGTATTTTGAAACTTTTGTAGTTCCACTCGTAAAATATTTTAAACCAAAATACATTATTAAGGCTAAACGTTTCCATATAAACCTAGGACAAGTTGAAAAATGACAAACTTGCAATGCGCAAAAGGTTTCATATAAAAATTTGAATGTTCCATGCTAATTGTGTATTCATCCTTGGGACACGCTGCGGGACCCTCCGGACACGCTTCTGTGATATGATCTAATTTGTATAAAAATAGTGAACGGCGTCAAAGTGTGACAATCCAGAGTAAAATGAACATCAACAAATAAAAAAGACTTGCTCATTATTTTTCAAATGAGACTAAAATAAGTATCTGTACATTTATTAGGACTTGAGAAGTGAAAGTTAATGTAGGAATAAAAGGATACGCAATTATTCAAAATCAATTCCGGATTTTTTTTATTGACTTGCATGGTATGTTCTTTCACTTTTATACGGTACAGCAAGTATTAGCCTAATTTAAAACAGTAAATTTTGTTTTGAATAAATGAATGAATAATGAAATAAATTAATTTGTCGCTTTGAAATCTACGTTAATTAAATAAAAGCGATTTTACTGATTTCACTCGTGAACCATGGATTCGAAAATTATTGCAAGAGAATTACATTGAAATGGTGATTTCAATTTGGACCAAATCTGGCTCAGTTCTGAGGTACTAGGTACTATTAAAAATAGTCATCGAAATATATTTCCATGCATCATGAACCTTTAGTTGATGACATCTTGTCAAGTAATTTAAGTTGTTGGAAAAATTTTCAAAAGTGTTCGGTCTAAAATCTTGTAACTTGGTTTAGGACAAATTGCCTTTCACTTATGTTTGGCCAAGTGGAATATTAAAGTTGGGTCCTAACCTTTATACATTTTTGTTTCATTGGTGCAATTTAATAATATTCAATGGACATACACTTTCAATTTAAGCTGGTATTTCTATTATTTTGTAGTCCAAATAGCCCTGCTGCTTCTCGCTTGAATCCATCTGTACAAAAGATCTTCTTATTTTAAATAAATTCAACGACTGGCGTTAAAGTAAATAAGCTTTCTACAAAAAAATCCGCCGTCTCCGGGTCCGTTAAATCTCTAAATATTTTTGGGAAGCGTTTCTAAAACTTTATTTATGTTTCTATTACAATACCTCATAGCTACTAGCCCACAAATCCATTCAGTGTGATATTTTAAAGTAAACAAAAGATTGCTGTCTCGTTCTGATCTAACAGTGCGGGCTTAATTATTTTAATACAATTTGAATTTAGTATTGCAAATTAAGGCTTTAACATCATAATTATTGGCCATATTAAATGCTTTAATGAATTGAAAGCGTATTGGGCGCGTTGTTAAATTCAGACTTTAGTTAGTCAGTCAAAGTCTGTCTAGATTTTCGCTGCTCCTAAACTAGCAAAGTAATTACTTGCTAGTGTCAAGTAAGTCAGATGCTGCCTTGTTCTTAACCTGCCTATTTCTGGCGACGCGCAACACTAGGCTGATCCCGAGCAGCCTGCTAAACTCATACAAAAAGTAGGCGAAAACTGACTATCGCCGTGTTGTTAAAAGAAGGCTAATCGAGGCAACTAGCAGCACCGCGTTGTTAAATTCCGCCTACATTAGAACATTTATTGCTAGATTGGATTCTGTGTTGGTAAACTCTCGCTAGTCAGGCGTTGCCTGGCTAAGTCTAGAAAATCTGCTACTTTAAGAACGCGCCCATTATTTCAGAATCAGTATTGATTTTTGTTCTAAAACTTCTATTTCAAGGGTTATACAGAGGTTCGAAATTGTAGTTGAGAAGAAACTCGGGTTTCAGAGTTGGCCAGTTAAACGTGTAATAATAATGATTTTTTGATTTGAAAATAATCTTAGAGCAAACATTTTTGTGGACAATCCGTGAACTCATTCATATGTTGCATTGAAAATTAAAATTTGATTAAAAAATTTACATTTGCATGTGACAATGTTGTTTTTTTGACTTACAATATTATAACCAACTTTCTTCACATATAACAGAAGCTACTTTCCCGAATAATTTACTAATTCCCTTGTAAATGATCACCCTTTGATTTGTCCTAATTAAATTATTGGTATAGAAATGTCGAATATATTGTTTGTTGAGAAAATAGATGTCTTCCATGAAAATCCCACAGTCACAATTATTTTTCTTACCGTTAATCTAGTTGGATGCAAGTAAAAGGCTAGCTTTGGCTCTCACCACAAAAGCTGCAAAAATTGCAATGTAATAAATCTTATTAGAATCGAATCATCCATATTCCCTTGAAATAGCGGAATTCATGCCGTCCAAAGGTCTTTGGACTGTGTTGAAGGATGTTGCAAATGGAAAGTTTTTTACCGCTATGCCAAGATGATATGGGTGGATGACTTTGATTTTCTTCGAATAATGATTGCCGAATGCTCGTTACAGAAGATACTATTTTTCGTTATAGAGGGCCACAACATAATTTCCTAGAGGTGAAATACTTGCATACTGCAAATTTGAACCAAAACCCAAACGCACATCGACGATGTACTGGCTCTAAGGAAGTTCATGCCAAATCTTGACACGTTGTTCGCGGATCCAAACAATATAAAGGCAAGCAATTACATTAGCACGCTATATCCATAATCATTTATTTGTATGTATTATTTCTTATAATTTTTAATAATAACATATACAATAATAATTGCAGGTTTTTTTGGTTCCACCAATGATATCCTGTGGCTTCAGACGGACTGTGGCGTTCGACATTCAAGCATTAATCAAACGCCGCCCAACTATACATTCCCAATGAAAGAAAATTAGATAAGAAACTCCAGTCAGCTGATTTCACTTGCCGACCACTCCAGCGTGATGTTTTTGTTTATTGTGCAAAGGATGTTGAAATACTTCCATTTCTACTCCAACGCGTTTTTAACACTATGAGAGGAGTTATGTTATGGGTGATTAAGCTGCACTATTTATTGATCGGTCGGGGATGATGAATAAAAGGGGTTAAACGTTTAAGGATTGAAAGAAGGTTTCATTATTACACACACACCTACATGTCGTTGTAAAAATAATAATAATAAAAGAATAATAATTGCAGTGGGGACTCATAATAATTGGGAGCGGCGGCAGTGGCTGTTCTGATAGGCTGGATCCGGGAAGGAGTGTAAGCTCGTCGTGGCCTGTAGCGTGGAGCCGGAGTCGGAGTTAGCTCGATGACTTCAGGCTCGACAGTAGCAGGAGCCAGCTCAACTAAATCAATAAGTGTGGGCAGTTCTTCAGGTGGATTGGGTGGAGTTGTGGGTTCACCGAGTCCATAATTAGGATTTGCAAGGATAGTCAGAGTGGAGCTCTCCCTTGGTACGGTCCTGGTGAACCTGGTCACCCCATTTCCCCACCCAAAAGTCTTCTATTTGTACAGTCCCCATAGCAGAACTCCGATATAGGCCAAGATAAGTAAGAGGAGGAACCCGGCAAGTCCAACGAAAATCCACACGGCTGAAAATAAAAACCATGTTTTTAATGAACAATTATTACAAGAATCTTCAGGGAAAAACCATACAAATGTCGATAATTTATTACACACGGGGGAAAACCATACAAATGTCAATAATGCAGTATAATGCATTACATACGGGAGAAAAACCATACAAATGTCAATAATGCATCACATGCGGGATAAAAGCCATACAAATGTCAATAGTGCTTACTTTTAAAAGCGCTACGAATGTAGTAATTACCTGGCAAATTTGCATACTATAAACACAAGTACGTATGTCATAAAAGAATATAGAGGATTGAGCATATATATTTAATGGGAAACAAATTGATGGGAGAAAAAAAATTACATAACGGAGAAAAACCATACAACTGCAAAAGCTGACGTACATGGAGATTCAGATAAATTTAAACATGAAAGGAATCATGCAAATACAACGGAAAAAACCATAAAATTCTCATTCAAATCTACTCATGCACTATCTATTCATTTAAAACTCATTTACCTATGGAGCTAGGCCCTGAAACAGGGGGTCCTGCAGTAGACAAGGCCGGACCACAGAACATTTTATTAAAATGCTGACAACTACCACGCTCTACTGTGATTCCTGTTACCCCCTCTTCTTCATAAATGAGAGGGATGAACTTGCAGATGCCACTGAAAAGAGCGGCCCATCGACATTTAGGAATGCACGACACACAGGTACTGTACACACTAACTGTAAATTATAAATAAACTTTGTATGTTAAAATGCAAAAAGGGCTATAATATTGCTTTCTGGAAGGTACAGAAAACTTGGAAATGTACAATTATTATGGAATGGTAAGCTACCCATTTTAAACGAAGGTTCCTTTCGTACAAAAGAAAAGGTCTTGTGAGCTCAGAGGTTCTCAGAAGACCATGCCTTAAAAATTGACCGTTAAAATAAAAGGTATATATATGTGTACGGTTGGACCTTTTAATAGACTCTTCCAAAACGAGTATTTTATACGAAACTGTGGGGGTAATGTTGTGAAAAGTGGGATTTTGAGTGACTGGAATTTCAGTAGAATTTTGAAAATATTATCAATTTATTGGAAAATCTAAATTTTGTTGGGTTGTGAAACATCGGGGATAGATTTTTATTGTCAAGAGCATTGTCTTCCTGGTGTTGGCATATGAATTTATTTGACAAAATTTTCCAAAGAATTAATTACCAATTAAAGTTTGTTTGGAAGGCCTCAAACCACGTATATGAAAAGTTTGGATTACAAATATTTTGGCTATTAAAAAGTAGTGTAGTTTCTACAACAACTGTGACTGACGTGCTTTCAAGGAAAATACAAGCAATATATTTCCACAAAGGATTAAACTTGAAGTTCACTTGGGGGAAAGTGGAATCCAGTCAAGGAGGATCATCTCATTAAAATACGTGAAGAAGAGGTCAGTAAGAGAAAAGTATTATTTCCTGCGTTTTAATCCCTGTGGCTTTTATGTACCATTCCTGTTAATCCTTGTATCTCTGTGAAATTTCAAACTTCCTATATAATATACATGTGCAGGAGCTTTTCGAAGGATAAATGGGT
Organism: Spatulosminthurus flaviceps; assembly: GCA_034693705.1. Taxonomy (NCBI): domain Eukaryota; kingdom Metazoa; phylum Arthropoda; class Collembola; order Symphypleona; family Sminthuridae; genus Spatulosminthurus; species Spatulosminthurus flaviceps. Next base: position 5,148 of record JAQFXU010004389.1, on the reverse strand, counting down.
ACATAATTCATGAAACGGATTTACTGTCTTATCGGTGGTGGTAGGAAAACATATATTCCTCCATGTATGCTGCAATATTGAGTGAAAGAGAGCGAAAGAGAAACATGTGACTTGGGTTTTTTAAAGTCAGGTGCAAACATGGGCTCATGTACAATTCATAACTTATTCTTCCTTATTCTTATCATTTGCCGTCCCATTTGCTTAAATTACTTGTATTTTCCAACAGTTAGCTCCCCGACGGATAATAATTTACCCAGGAAACATAGTGTCAATTTCCATGGAGAGAGAAAACGAGAAGGATTTGGGATATTTACAGCTTCTCAAATGAAATATGGTCTAAACTCCTCAGGTTTCCAAGTATTACCATTCCGGGTCTTTATCACTCATAATTATAATTGACGTAGGTTTGTGTCATAGAGAAATACGAGTTTTGATGGAAGTGACTTTTCTCACTCCCACTGATTTCTCTGTAGTAGTCTTTTCTAGCAATGAGTAGAATGAGATGTGGCTCTGTGCTCTTTGCTAAGGAAATTCATCGAGGACAACACTTGAAAACAAAAATTAAGAGTCACGGAAAGGTAGCAGTTTTTCCAGAAAGCAGTAGAAAATCATAGCCAGGGCAACCTAAAGCAAACAAAAGGAAAAAACAGTCCAAACGATTTCATCCCAAGTAAACGTGTAGAAGGCAACAAGTGAGAAGGGGTAAGGGTGAATTCTAGTGTGCAAAGTGCAACAAGAATTTTGTAACTGCTGAAAAACGTGACAAACACAAGAAAACATGCAAGGAACCGCCAGCAAAATCAAATAATGATGCTCCACAAGTTGAAGAAATTTTTATGTGCAGCGTCTGTGATAAACCAATTAACATAACAAAAGAAACGGAAGAATACACAAAAAAGTACAAATTCTAGTGTGCTTAAATTAGTGAAATGAAAAGTTTAAGTTCGAGAGAGTTGGACAACAAGGAAGTGTGGCCAGAGACGATGGACCGGCTTATTCGGTGGCTGCCATGCAAAAGTGGTGTCCTTGTTCTCCCGACTGAATTTCTGACTCCACGCAAATCGAAAACCGTTGAAAAAATTAAAGGAAGGTGAAGAATGTGAGAGGAAACTCAGAATCGAAGATTATAGATTGTATCCAGAAAAATAGAATGATTTGAAGTTTGCGGAATCTCTCACAAAAATAGAAAACGAAATTAGAGTGATTGTTTTCCCGGTTTTTTTCACGTAATATAAAAACTTGAATAATTTTCAAGATAGTGAACATGCTGCAGTGTTCGTTGTTACTTCGGATACTGTGGTCGCATTACATGAAGGTGTCTAATATGACTCACTTTTTTTTAACAAAACATACAAGGATTTGATATATTGTGCGAGCACGAAGAACTTTTTACGGAACCTATTTGGGAAGCCCGTGCATATTAAAATTACTCCTGTGTACCAAGCAGGTTGTCTTTCAAAATCGACTGAAGAAAAACAAAGAAGCTACACCATTTTAAAGCAGCAAGTGTAAAGTTTATGGGAGAAGTGCGTGTATTGTAATGCAAATTATTGTATAAAGGAATGCTGACATCGTTGTGTATTACACAGATTAACTAGTAATAATTAGGAATATCAATAAGTAATATCATATAAGTAATGATGAATTAATAGTGAAGTAAAGTAATTAGCAGCTGCAGTCGAATACATTGAAACAAGGCAATGCTGTAAGCATGAAATAATAATTGCTGTGTAACTTTATTACCTTGGAATATGCAGTACAAAAAAACTGAGTTCCACCTGGTTCCATTTTAAACGAAAATTTTACTAACAATTTTGAAATTTAGCCCATTCTAGTAAATCTTAATGGTTAATTCAATTCGGTGTTTTCATTACTGTTTTACCGAGTAACTGTATAGTAATTGCTTCAGGGAATCTTCCATGTGTTAACATAGACCTACCTTGCAATGGTATATCATTCCAGACTTGTTGTGAGGGAATGAACATATCTCTTCAGGAGTGTGCATCTGTGAGTACGATGTATTAGTTGTGGATGTGTAGAAAATAAGGATAGAAAGATCTCCAGAGTTCTCTGCTGCTGTAATAATCTCCTATTGTCCTTAAAGCACAAACAAGATAAAAAAGATGCCGAATAATTATTAGAGCTGCGATCAAGTTCAAGTAAAACTCGCGTTTTTGAAGTCGCTTTCAAGTTCGGGTCAAGTTCAAGTAACTCGAAAATTGTACTTGAGCTTTTTGGGTCATGTTCAAGTTTTATGTATACCTGACCATGATTTCATCACTCAAGTCAACTTCGGAAGTATTACTTGAAATAAATTTCATGGATGTACGCGATATCTGCCTATTGCAAAGTAAAAAACTTCTCAATTTTAGTTTCAATCATAAAAATAACATGCAAAACTACTATAAATATCAGCAAAAACGGGTATTTTTGCTTTTTGGAAAGCGGAAGTAGGAAAATGGTTGGAAAATGGTTTTTACTCCAATGAAACGATCGTGACTCAGCACCTTTTAAAATTCCAACTTAAAAGTATTAAGAACAAAGAATGGAACAATTAAATTATTTCTATAAATTCTTATCATCCTTGACTACTTTCTTCACTTAATATTTTTTAAATGTATGGCTGTACTTTAATTTAGCACAAAAATGATGATAACCATTTTTTTTCTCCTTTCAACTAATTTAGGCATTTTGGCTTTTGCCGAAAAATGGGACTTCCATAAAATAATTTAGGTCTTCTTAAGATTTTGCCCCGGTTTGTCTAAAACGTCCAAGTGTAGTGGCGTGAATAAACGATTTTGGTGGATGACGTTTTTGAGGTCTCGCTTTACGAGAAATTAATAGCCTAGATTATTTATTGTAGGCACGTAGCTAAGAAAATTCGGTTTAAGAAAAACTTGACACAAATACCAAATAACCCACATTCTTAACGTACGTGGATGGAAATACATTACTTGATGCAAGAGAAAACAACGATTGGTGGAACAGAAATTTCAAACGGTGTTGAATTTGCTCAAATTAGCTCATCCCCACATGATTTTTAACTGAGTCTAAATTCCTATCCGAAAACTAAACGATTTGCGTCCGTTTTTTATTTTAATTTTTACTTTTTCAGAAGCTTAAACAACAAATAATTTTAATCTACCATCGCTGATGTTTTGAACATTCTTTTTGCACATGGAAGGAATCGAGGGAATTTTGTGGAGGGATTTTTCAAATTTCACTATTGATATTTTTCTAGAAAACCTTGCTCAAAGTTTCCTTACTGTGGAATCTCCATGTTTCATATTAATTCAGCAAAGTTGATTTTTAAATCTTTCTGTTACTACAGAAAACTCTTTTTTGTCAAATCCACTTGTGGGAATTATTTTCCAGAAAAGAAAGGAAATTCGGGGAATTCGTTTGCAAAATACACTGCACTGCATAAATAAGCCGTAGGGTTACCAAAATATCATACGGTGCAACCAGAATCTTATCCAGTAGCTCTGACAAAACTTACTAAATTACGATGGCGTAATTTCCAAATGTGAAAAAATGTATGACTTCAACGCCGTGACCTAGTAACTATAATTGTAAGAGGCCTCTTCGCCGAGAGGAAACAAAAATGTAAAGCAACGTACTAAGCAAGACACGGTTATTTAATAAAATAAAATTTGATGAGGTAATTGCGAAATTGTATAAGTTCAACACCACCTATCATAAGTATTGTAATAGTTGCGTTGTGTAACTGAAGGTCTAATGTGGCATCTCAATCTCAAATTGGAAGGAGGAGGTAACGTAATTAGAAGATGAAATTCTAACTACGACTCACTCTAGATAAGACATTCGTAAATCTTAAAATTCAAGCGCAGAAAATAGATTCAAAGATTTGTCAAATTTTATTTCAATGATCACAGTTTGTTTTGAATGATATTTTCATGTCATTGTCCGCAACGCGAAGCACAGGTTCAAATTCGTGCACATAAAATTTATACAAACTCTATGAAAAGTATAAGTGGCATTGAGCTAACACAAATGGTAAATGCAATGGCACGAGTGAGACTTGTAAACAATGCCCTGAAGGTACAAAAGACTTGTCAAGCAAACACAAGTGATGTCATGAGCTTTAGAGCGCTGCTTAGCCAAGAATTTTGCAACAACGTATTCCTCTGCATGAAAAATAAATGTAGTAGTCTTAATTTTTATAGGAAATTTTTTTAAATTTAGCACAAAAAGTGCTAAAAAATTATTAATCTTGAAATTCCTCGGCAAAATCAATGAAATCATACACGAATCATACACTACAGATATCATTTCCTCCCCAGAGCGCAAGTAGTTAAAATACAAGACAGCGGGGAATAAGACGCCACCTGTGAGCAACACAGAGATCGCATAGTCTGCAAGGTTTTCCACGGACTCCTTGGAATGTTTACGAAGCTGCAATGATTGAGTCCCACACCAAAGTATTCCAAAGAGTTGCCAGAAGCAATTTTGGAAGAGAACACAGAATTGAATTTTCTTTTTGGTCCAAATCATTCGCTTTTTCTCCTTTGTTTCCCATTGGAAAGGTACACAGAAGAACGAAATTCCAGCCGTATAGCCTTTCCATATATATTGTACTTTCTGGCTACGGGCCCAGCATATATGTATTGCAGCAAATTGTTTTGAATTTTATGAGAGTGTCAAACCCATTGCTGCTATAAAAATATTTTACCTTCACTCAACTCAATTTGAAGGTGGGTTTAATTCACTAAGCACAAACTATCTCCACCGTATGGTTTGGTCTATCTCCGTATCCACCGTAACCTCTTCCTCCCCATCCACCTACAAATCAGCCGATGACAATATGAATAGATTCAGCAGGATTTAAGTCATCAGCATCTTTTTTAGGGATGGCATCGAGGGCATCGAGAGATCCGGTTCCGGTAAGATTTCATAAAATCTTCCGATTCCAAAGAGTTTGCGATCGAAAGTGTGAGAAATACCTTAAAAATCATAATAATAATAATATCGTAAGAATGAGTGTGTCTGTCCCGTTGTCCCGCTGTCCCGTTGTCCCGTTGTCCCAACTGACACATAAGTTATCATAATAATAATAATATCGTAAGAATGGGTATGTCTGTCCCGTTGTCTCACCTGACTTCGAAGTTGTTATTATAATAAGCAATA
>JAQFXU010004388.1:0-13664 GCA_034693705.1 Spatulosminthurus flaviceps | reverse complement strand
CAGACAGCCCACTCCGTTGGCGAGCTTAAATCAAGTCCGCGCTGAGTGTAAATTAAGTCAATCAGGATGCAGACCGCCAAGTATGAAGGGGGTCGGTCGGCCGCTCGTATAATAAATATTCAATATCATCGCTTCGCTCATTGAATGCACCCGATTAATCGGGTTCAACCGGGATTTTTGGTACTGAATTGAACATGTAAAAGTCATTCCCGGGAGAAATCATAATTTTGGTGCTCAAAATCAGCCTGCATAATTAATGAATTACTACACATCATAAATGAAATAATAATTAATCCTGCCCTATTGCGCTTAAGCGAGACCTGCATTTAAAATTATGGACATATTGCGCGGGCGTCAGTATTGGGGTGTATTTGGCGCGCCTTGACAAGCGCAATTTGTCGGAGTTTATTAACAATTTTAGAAAAATCAGGTTAGGGTGATGCAGGTCAGGTAAGCGTGCAACCCTTGTTAATTAGCGTACACGCTTATGATTTGTTCTGGTCAAGAGGCTCATAAATCATTTGGTCAACTTTCAGATTGGTAGGCTAATGACGATGCTCATATCTTTGTGTATGCACACAAGTTCAACCTATCCCTAGCAAGACTCGACGCTCTGCATTTTGTCAGTGGTCTCAGTAAAGGCCTGGCTGGAACCTATTCATATCTTTACAATGCCTTTCTAACATAACTTTCTATTTATGCTAACGCCTATAAGAATTCTATTTTCCGAAATGGAACAACCCTATAAAGCACTTTCACTTCTCATTCTGAGCCAGCAGAGTATAGTATTCATGCATAAAAATCTCTTACACTTTGGAACTCATCACTCATTGTAAAACTCGGATTTTGGAAGTTAAATATTTTGACCCACTTTCCTTTAACGGCGCGTATACGTCCTTGAGTTGAAAATCCACCCAAAATTTCTTTTTTACTCGAGGGACCTACATTTTCAGTTAGCGGGCCACACTTTAAAGTCCCCCCTGTCTTTATTTGGTGGTAGTTCTCTAATTATTGCCCCAAAAAGCGATGGGACAGATGGACAAATCTTCCGTGATTATACTTATTATGATAGAAAATAAAAATAATTTTCTAAAAATATTGTCTAAAAAATAACAATAATTTTCTACAAAAATTGTTTAACAAATAACAATAATTTTCTAAAATAGTTGTCTAAAAAATAACAATAATTTTCTTTAAAAAATTGTCTAAAAAAACAATGTCGGTATTTCGTTTTTTCAATTATGTTTTTTTTATATATAATACTATTTATATATATATAATATTATATATTATAATATTATATATAAATATATCTATATAATAAAAAATTTGTATAATAAAACAATTATTATTGTTGAGAAAATTATTTCTCAAAAAAATTGCCCAAGAAATAACAATAATTTTCCAAAATAATATTTTTGAATAATAAATAATAATTATTATAAAACAATAAAAAGTATTTTATTTTAACTAATTGAGCTTATTCACACATCCATTCTTCCTGTCATTCCGGCCCTTACGAAAAACCAGGAGCATGAGAAATCATTTAGTTTCTTAAAAATCCCATTAGTTTTTATTCAGAAATCCCCAGAAATCAATGTAAAATATCCGCTCGGCCGAAATTAAATTATTTTAAAGATTAATTTTAACGCCACTCAAAAACTTCATTTGCGCAACCTTTCTTCCGCATCTCTTAGATTTGTTACATAAATCAGTGTAAATTATGTACAAAAGATAAAAACATTCAAAAAAAACAATAAGGGCTTTAATAAAGCATAAAATCCAGGACATTGGGCCACAGTAAATGGCCTGGAACCTAATCATATCTTTACTATGCCTTTGGTTGAACATAACTTTCTATTTATGCTAAAGCCTATAAGAATTATTCTATTTTCCGAAATGGAACAACCCTAAAGCACTTTCACTTCTCATTCTGAGCAAGCAGAGTATAGTATTTATGCATAAAAATTTCTTCACACTTTTGAACTCATCACTCATTGTAACACTCGCACTTTGGAAGTTAAATATTTTCACCCACTTTCCTTAAACGGTGTACGTGTACGTCCTTGAGTTGAAAATCCACCCAAAATTTCTTTTTTACTCGAGGGACCTACATTTTGAGCTAGTGGGCCACACTTTAAAGTCCCCCCTGTCTTTATTTGATGAGGATTATATCCATGACAAGTTAAAAGGTTAAAAGTTCTTTTTATACGGTCACATCTCCCAGTGCTAGCAACTCTAGCAAGCTATAGGTGGTAGATCCTACAACATTAGGCGCATTCATGGACTAGATTATGTCCGAGCAGGTTGGTTACGGAATGGGTAGCAGCTCAGAAAACAAAAAAATATTTTACTATATTGCAATGATCCTTTTTACGTACTAAAAATAAATAAGACGTAAGCATTGACCGTGGATATATTCGGCTCTGATATTCTTTCAGAATTTTGAATCCCGCGTGTAAAAACATTTTAAAAAGAAAATTATGCAATAAAATGCCCTAAAATAACAGGGTTTTTACACAAGAGATATTTTTATTTAATAAAGCGAAAAGCTGCACACTTTCTCAGATCGAAATTTTTCCAATGCAATGAGTGTGATTTAAATAAGATGTAGATTAACAATAAATGCATGTATCAGGGTGCGTATAAGATGGGAAGGTTTATTGGGGTGGAATCATCGTGACGACTTAAAATCATTTTCCTGTTATTCAATTCTACCACACACGCGCATATAAATTCCTCACATCGGGCTTCCCCTCCTCTCTCGTCACTTACACTCTCCCCCAAAATGTGAAAGTTTAATGTACTTCGGCCTTCCCTTCTTGCCCTCAGCGGTTGAACCCAGCCAATTTGATTGAGTCGAGAGCTGCTAATATTTGCACTTACAAACATTCATCCCTTCCGTTCAGAGCTTGAGGATTTTTTCATTTACTAATTCAGTGGATTTTAGCACGTCCTAGTCCATACTGGGTAGAAACCCTTCAGTTAACTTAATTTTTGCTCGCGTGGCTTCCGTCGGGTTTCACATTTGGAGATATGCATTTGAGTCAACACACCAGGGAAGAAATCTATCAGTGCCAGAGTTGTGACTTCAATTCCCCGTGTAAAGTAGCGTTAAAACTTCACTTGGCAAAACACAGTGAAAATCCACCATTCCATTGCAATTTATGCGGGAAAAGGTTTAAAACCAAAGCCAATTTAAGAGTTCATGGGATAATCCACGCTGTAGAGAATTATTTTCATTGTGACACATGCGGAAAAGATTTTGCGAGAAAATATGAGTGGAAAATTCACACTCAAATCCACACCACGGGAAAGAAACCATTTCAATGTGAATCATGTGGGAAGGGATTTGTGCGAAAATACGACTTGAAGCGGCATATCCTTGTACACACTGGAGAGAAACCCTTCATTTGCAATTTCTGCTCACACGCTTTTAGGGAGAAACATCTCTTGCAGATGCACTTGGGTCAACACACTGGAGAGCGACACTATAAATGCCAGAGCTGCGACTTCGAAACCTCATGGACGTCTTCGTTGTCGCGTCATTTGAAAATTCACAGTGAAAGCCGGCCGTTCAAATGCCAATTATGTGAGAAATCCTTTAAACGAAATCCCGACTTAAAAGAGCATGGGAGTATTCACACGGGAGAGAAGCTCTTTAAATGTGAAACATGTCCGGAGAGTTTCAACACAAAATGTGCTTTGGCAGCCCACAGGAGAGAAGAGACCTTCCACTGCACCTATTGCCCAGCCAAATATTCCAGCAAATATAGTCTTCGAGCACACCTTTCTAGACATACAAGTGAACATTTTGAGAGTGAGTTCTGCCGGAAGAAATATTTCATGAAAAGCTCATTAACCGCACATACGAGAACTCACTTCCCCGAGAAATCCTTCAAATGTCAATTCTGTTCATTCCAAACATTTTACAGATCGTACTTAAAAGTACATCAGAGGAAGCACCAAATGGCGCGGAAATTCAACTGTCATCATTGCCCCTTCTCAACAAAACAGAAAGGAACGATGACAATTCACAAAATGAAGCAACACTCTGAGGCCATCATCATTCCAGCATTACCGCATCCTAAGATTTCTTCCCCACAAATGGAAGCAACTCAAAATTTAAGCGATAATTTCCATCGTTGTCGAATTTGCCTTGTTAGTTGTGATTCTGAAGAGCAATTGTGCCTGCATTACATGCAATCCCATGATTTGCCCATTGTAGGCGTTAAACGATTAAAAATTCATGCAATGTGAACTATTTATAAAGAAAATGGAATTATCATTCGATTATCCTTTGTTGCTTGTTCTATTGATTTATTATAGCTTACTGGTAGTGAAGTACACGTTTAAATAAATAATAATGGGGAAAATGACTGTATAACGTGATATTTGGGTACTTTTCAATTACTACACAAATATACAGTGGGTGGTTGTAGATTATTGAACCACTTTTTTCCATTACTTTCCTTGAGATATGATTAATACTATATATTAGTAGACACTTATGAATTTTTGCACAGTTAATTTTCAAAAGATAATGCTTAACTGTGCAAATTTTCAACCCCTTAGTTCTCAAAATGCTCGGTTGGAAAGCATCGACAAAAATAGTAAATGAAAAAAAAATTCCAGTGAGAAAATTACCCCGTGTGGGATCAAAAGTGCCCGAAAGGATAAAACAAAATATATTCTGAAATTTCAGCTTTCAGGTGATCTAGCCGAACCAAAATGTATTTCAAAAATTCAACAACCCATCAATTTTTGCAGCTCGGTAAAAAATTTCGGTTTGATCTTTTAAATTCGGTTCTGTGTTTTCTACCGTAGTTTTTGTTTCCAAAATTCCCGAACTGTCCTAATTTATGGCGAGACTGTATTCAATTAATTTGAGTATTCTGGAACTAATATGTCTTACATAAGACTTATAAGTCTCCCTATTAGTCAAAACACGGGAAAAAATTTAATTCCTCACACTTGAAAAAAGCCATTGAAAAATTTATAAATAACCTAACTTTAACTTGAGCTTGGAAAAAATCGTTTTAATACTTGAAATTTCTCTTAAATTACATTAACCCAAGATTATAGTGCTTGAAGATGGAATTTTCAAAAACTGGCAAGGAAAGACTTAGACGGAAAATAGAAAAATTTTGAGAGTTGATATTTTTCCGTTGGTCATGACCACCTTCATATGAACGTTACGTGCCACAATCAATTGTTCTCCGTTCGTAGCCTGACCAAGTACACATACAAATGAAATTAGATGTAAAAACTAGCCAAATATAAAAACTGCTTCAAATCGTCGGGTAAAGTCCAAAAGGCGCTATAATTTTCCTAACGTTATGGGAAAAGCAAAATTATAGCGCCTTTTGGACTTTACTCGACGAAATGCTAAAGATTACACCAACCTCAGAGTATTTCCTCGACTCTAAAGTTTTCCAAGTCTTCTTGGGGTTCATCAAATTATTCAGTTTTCCTTCATCAAATGGGGTTTCCAGCGGAACGATGGTTGCACAAAAACCATTATTTTCACCATCTCCACACTTCAAAGCAATTAACACTTTCAAGTCCGTTTCCTCGATATCATAAGAAAACATTCCTTCAACCACCCTAAAAACAGTGACCGGTAGTGGTAATAATTTATCTCGAAGTTCATACCAAAAGTGTACAATATAAACTTACAATTCATCCGCAGCACAGAACATTTCCCGTGTGAAAGAAAGCACCTCAATTGGCGGAGAAGTGTTACTCTCCGACTTGCGCATGAATACTTGTCCATTTTTCAGCAAGACTCTCAAACCGTTCTCTAAAAGCAAAATCCAACTTTACAAAATTAAATGAAATTTCATGAAATTATTTCACCTGAAATTAATTGATTTTTATGAAAAATTCAACCAATTTCCAGAACGCAAGCCACGGGGAGGAGTGTAAGATTTTCAATTGCATTTGACCTTCCACTACTCATATAATCCACCACCGTCACATCTCTCACGCTTTCTCCATTTCTAATCCCTTCAACTCTGTCAGCAATAATGGATGGGAGGGGGAAATGTTCTTTCCAAATCTCCACTTGAGCAATTGATTGGGCTCCACGTCCCATTTCAATACGTGCTAAATATTCTCCTTTGGCAATTAAACAGTTTGCCCCCACATCCGTCAGCCAGTCAACTCCGCTCTGAAAATAAACATAAAGGGAACTAGAAATTCATAATATAACATTATTGTTACTATTTAACTACACTGAATGAATTTTACAAGAAAGCCTGACATATTCTTAGGGAAAAAAATTGAGCGGAAAACTCTGCGTTTTGTTGAAGAGCCTCGGAGAGCACCAAGTCCACAGGAATATCAGGTGGAGTAAAACCTGCTCTCAAAATAATATCACCATTGAGCCGTGCACCAAGGCGGACTGCCAAACTGAGCTCTGCGCTGACTTTGAACGAAGATAAGATGAAACTCCAATTCCTGAAATAGAATTTTTCCAGATGATTGGGAAATTTATCAGAGTAGCAGAGAAGGATCATTAAATAATAACAAAAGATTTGTGGACTACTCACGAGTCTCCTTCGAATGAAAACACTTCTCTCGTATGACTCTTGATTTTCGATGGACCGCGAGTTCTTCTACCGGTATAGCACATCTCTGTCACAGATTTTATAGAAATAGGCAAATGGTTGACTGAAATGAAAACAATTCACGCATCTACTTCAATTTAACTTTATAACAAGTTCTCAATTCTTTCTTCAAACTGAGCATTTCCCGCAGCCCGCAGGGTTTAGCATAAAAATAGTAAAAATCTTTATTCTAAAAATAAACTTACAAATTAATATCAAGACAATGGATGATGAGACATCTTCGGTGAGTTTATTTGATGAGCATATTGACTCAAGAGAAGTCCCAGTGAGGGTGGAGCCAACCAACAGAGGAATTACCCCGCGCAACTTGAATTCCTTCCACCGCGTCACCAGCCTTTGATTTTCCTCATCCTTGCTACGAATCTGAACTGGCTTGTAATTCTCCATTGATTCTGAAGACGCTTCAAATTCATTTCTGTTTGCAATAGTGGTGGGAACTTGACCACGCCCACTTTGTCTGAGAAATTTGTCGTGGGTGTCGTTCCCCTCAATTAGAACGGCTTCTTTGATTTCCCCACGTCAAATTGAATTTTTTCCACCAATTCACGCAGCGAACCATCTTTGATGAGGCCCAAACAATTTTCAGAGTCACTCTTGGAGCAATTTACTCTAATTCCGAAGATTTCCTTACGTAGCATTGAATTCTCTGTTTTGAGCTACTCCAAAGTTGTTGAGATTTTTGTCAGCTCGGACCTCATTTCTGACAGCAAAGTTTCCCTGTTCAAAGTTTAACAGTTGAATATTTCGGGTACAAAAATTTTAAAACATTTCAGTACTGCTACAATAATAAGTAAGCCTTACTTATTATGGACTTTGCAGACCTTACTTAGTAAGGTCTGCAAAGTCCATAATTTGGGACAGGAAAAATTTACTCAGCCGTTGCTTCAACTATGTGAAGCCAAATATTGTGTGCATACAAGTTTATTTTAATCAAGTTGCTTACATTTTGGACGTGGCAATCGGTGTCGACGGAACTTCGGGGTATAAAAGTATATAATTTTTATGATCCGGAATAGCTATTAAAATAATTTTTGATACTTTTTCAAAGATTTTAACACCACTACTAAATTACTAAAATAAATAATAGTGAGTTTGAAGTTGAGCTAGAACTACCCACGCCGGTTGAATTTCTCACGGAGGAATGGAAATATTTGGGACAGTTACTTATGACTCTGAACGTTATTGCGAGTGTGCCCCTTTTTCCTGTCCTTTTGAACCCATCCAGTGCCTCCAGCACTTTACTGCTAGAGCAAGCTATGCACCTCCTATCAAATTCCACAACTTTATAGCTACAAACTTTTTAACGTACTATGTAACTTTTAACTGAAGAAAGGTAGGAGCAATCAAAGACTGCATAATGAATTAGTACACTCTGCATCAGGTTTTATACTAAATAATAATCGCAAAGAACTAAACCAAATAGACCGTTCAATTTTTTAGCAGTTTTCAGGTAGAACAAGAACCCAACAAAAAGAATAAATTACAGCACTACTTGGACGTGTTTTTCGGGCCGCGTCAACCTCCTTATAAAATAGCCTTGTCAGTACATCCATACGTCCCTGCGTCCCTCCGCACGATAACTCAAAAAATACTTGACCGATTTCGGGCTGGAGTAAGGCAGCGTTGGCTCATTGGAGGAAGCTTATTGGGAGGAAGTACATGTCTTATACATACGCTAACTCATTTGTAAATGCTTCCTCCCGTGGACATGCTTTCTTCCATGTATATACTTTCTCCCATGGATGTGCTTCCTCCCATGTATGTACTTCCTCCCAATCGTTGTGTATCAAGCTGAACTAACCTAACCAGACATGGGACATCAATACAAATACAATGGCTAAATAGGGTGACCACCTGACCTGTTTTGGGCAGGTCATGCTTTTTTTCAGGGTGCCTGACCTGCTGACCTTCTGAACCCCTAGCAGGTCACGCTTTTTAACTTTCATGGCAATAACTTCCAATAAATTGAAGTAAATTGAGCCAAAAATAAGAGGCACGATGCTACAATTGCTATAAGGCACATGCATACAGCTGCTCTAACGTAATCCACACTTATAAACTTATAATTTTTTCTGAGTATTTGCCATGTATTTCGTTACTCAAAATATCATTCTCTACAGTTCTGTGGCAACTTCTCTGCTGGTACTTATTGCTACTGCAGTAGCAACTTTTAGTTTGAAACAACTGTTAGTGGTCCAACTTGGTTGTTTCGTTTACACAACAAAGCATTACAACTTTATGATGATAATCACTTTATTGAAATATAGAAAATATAAATTTAAAAATTCACAAAAACGTATTTTACATCCAGAAAGCTTCTTCGCAACTTCCGGTTGCATATCCCGGGTCCCCGAGCGCCTACCGTATTTTAACATCCATCATTGCCACAAACCGGGCCACCACAATGCCAGCAGAAGTTACCAAAGAAATAGTAACTGTAAATTATTTGGACCTCTGCTCGGTCCAAGCGTCCACCATCCCATTGAATTCGATGCTTAAATTGACGGATTATCTCACCAGCAACGGCTTCACGCATCATAATTGCTATAAACTCCATGAAGTGCGACAGACGGGTACACGGACTGATTTGCACGGCTGTAAAAAATTAAAACAATGATTAAAATTCAAACAATAAAAATAATCAAAACACAAAAATAAAAACATTAGTTACAAGGCAAACATAGTGAAGGAATGCAATGATTTATAGTTAAAAATTACCAAATCAATTGTTAGCGGATCTTCACGAAGAGCTTGTGCTGGTTGACTCATACCTCAACCCTGTGGTTACCAGGCACACATATATCTTCGATTTAAACTTCAGTCGAACTTCAGTAAAATGTATTGGTCATTAATTTTATTTTGTAAGATTCATCCACATTGTTATTTGAACTTAACATATGTGCTACACTATTTACTTCAAACCACCCTTTCCCACTTTAAAATCAGATCCGAAGACCAAATTTGGTTTGATCTATTTTTAAATAAGAATCTACACATTTTGAAGGAAAAAAAATTCCTTATTTGAACATGCCTTGAAGCACTCATCGGCTTGGCGTATGTGCCTATACAAGGAATGTTTTAGCTGAATTTACTTGTGTGCTACTTGTCTATTGTCCTGACAAGAACAGCTGTACTAAATACATGTTGTCAAACTAAAGGAGCTCTTAACTGGAAGCTATGGTGTTATAGGTATACATGTGTGTAGAATGAAAAAGGTACAGAAAATGAGAGATTGTTTTAGGCGACTCAAGAATGGCCTAAAATATTGAATAGTGATAAAAAACGCCAATTATTCGTGCCAAACTGTGGAGTTGGGCTTAATTTTTATACTGCGATGGTCCCTTAGATTTTCATTTGGTATATATCATTCAAAAGCTTCTTCTTCTCCTATGGATGAACCAAGAAAAAATACTTCCTAGCTTCTTTCTTCTTATGATTATCAATAATGCGAAAAAGACTTTCGCACAAGCTGACAAGGTATTAAAATTGGTTTACATTCAGATTTGATTTACCAAAAGGCTAGATCTTAGACGCTCAACTTCAAATATACAATTATGTTTATCTAATTCAATTTTATCTAGCATATTTAGGTGTTTTGTTATAACGAGTTTTGTAGATATTTGATATCTCTTACGTTTACATGTATTCTCTATTAGTAATCTTTTACTTCTGGTTCTTTGGAACTGACATATCTTTAAATGTAATGTACTTATATTAGTATTAAGTAGGAAAAATTTAGGTTTTGAAGGAAAGGAGTAATTAATTATCTTTGTATTTCCGTCCAAAAATCTATCCGGGGGAAAATGTTTGTAGATTTGAGCCATTGTGATTTGCACACGTCTTTAGAGTGAACACGAATTTTATCTATGTACTTACTTTATCGTGCTTAGTAGTTGGCATTTAGTAGTTAGAGTTTATTAAGAAATGGGTTATTGGGTTTATGTGATGCTGAAGTTAATGGGATTTTGATTTGGAATAATTTCAGATTTTAGTGTAGTGCGAATGAATGTTGGCAACAATCAGACAAACCACTCCACAATCATGGGCTCAAAGCTTTTCGAAGTCCTTCGTCCAGGAAAATTTGCTTCCATCACTGGTGGATGGTTCCATGATCCGAGACAACCTCTTTTTACTAATACTTCACATCTGTATTTATTGCTTTTTTGTTGGCTCTCCCACTAACCTTGTGCATCAAAAGTTGAACACCTTATGAGATTAGGTGAAAATTGTTTTTGAGAGCTTTCTAATTACCATATGTGTGAGGTGTATGCATGCTGATGATTAATGTGTTCTCCGAATGGAGTTATGATTTGTTTTTTAGTATGTAACCTCATCTTTTGAGATATGGTCAAGAGGGGGGGGCACCAGCAACAGATTGCCGAAATTATTATGGTCTAGTAGTACTGAAATTTGCACAGTTCCATTTGTCAACACATCACAGCCACACTTAATTGTACAGCGTAAAGCAGAAGTATCGGGAGCTCATTCCACTATGAAACTTTCAAATTTGGGTAGAGGTGTGATAGTCAGTTAAAGGCCGATTTATTTTTTAAAAACATTTGGTTAGTAACTATTTATAATAAAAATTTTGTTCCCTCTTCCAAATTCATAACAAACATGAGGCTAAAGCGTATTCTTATTCAAACAGCTAGTGCAAATTAAGCTTCGTAGGACAATGACCACAACATTCGTGGATCTCGGGACAGCAGTATTTCTAGGAATGGGTCTCCTTCACCAACAAAATTTGAACAAAATTTTTTAAAGTACCAAAGCTAAAAATAGTTTAAGCATCTAAACAATATATTGATTCTGGATTCTTGTTGACAAACCTTCGTTGTAACCTGTTGTTTGTTGTAGGTGCTAGTAGTTCTAATGAGTCTTGATTTGATTACGAAGGAACTGATGGAACTACTCGGGATTTTGAGACTGAGACTGAAGAGGAGGTCCTGAATGGGTTAATGAATGTTGATTTGTTTAAAACGGTTTTACTTCGATCAAATACTGAACATTTCAATCAGGGATGTGCTTAAATATTCGGTAGAAAATCAGTGCTTGAGAATCATTTGTCTATTATAGGTCTCCTTCACCTACATTTGAACAAGTTAAGACTTCTCGTGTTGATAATGAATATTTTCCTTCAGAAGATAATTCGAAGGTTTTGGACGCGGATCCTTTTTGGACTCATACGGATATATCTGATGGTTCGTATGATTATTTCTTGTGTTTGTGGAGTTGAAAGGCGTGAGTGTAGTGAAAGCGATTTAAAAAACGGGTTTTATTTATTGTCGTAAGTACTTAAGTAAGGTCATGCTTGCTTTTTATTTATTAAGACAAGATTTATTTGATAATCTAACTAAATAATTCTTTATTTTAGGAATTTGAGGACTCTGTTCTGGATCTGTTTACTTACGTTTGTCCTTAATTAAAACTTTCTCTGCTTTCAGTATGTCATCAAATGTGTTATCTGAAGACAAGTTAATAAAGAAGATCCGCATAATTGAGAGGTCGGTGGATTTTTGGGAGTCTCGCCTTGAGGACATTGAGAATGAGCATAAATCGTCGGTGTGAGATTATAATAAAAATTATTTTTCTTTATAATTCAGTTAGTAGTAGTAGACAAAATTTCATGATTGGCACGCGAGAGCTTGTACTCTTAAAGTGTATTTTTAGGTTTTACTAAATCATGCGTCTCTTTACGGGGCACTGTACCCTCAACAAGCATATGCATAATATGAGACTAACGACAACGCCAATGTGTCAGAAATGTGACTTGGAGCAGTAAATTCAAACACACGCTCTAACCAAATGTCCAGTAGATACACTGGGCGGAGAGGATTATGTATCTAGGACAGGCAATGTTCGCCAACCACAGAGACATTTCCGTAGACAAGCTGAAGCAACTCCTGGCCTTTGGCGAGGCCAGTGGACGTTTCTTCATGCAGGAAAATGTAGATTAGTACATACTTTTTACCCCTTCTTCCTATCTGCTTTAACTTTCTTATATAAAGTGGGCGTCTGTAAAGGTCCTCAAATGACTTCCGCAGCATCCACTTTCAGGCAGCAATCACACTAGCTGCCACTTGGAGCCCGATTATTCTATTCTAAATCATGCGTGTTGGAATACACTATTACGAAATGACAATTTTTGAATTAATTCGGAAGAAATTATAACACTGTAACATTTCGGATATCAATGTGAAAAACAAGGTTGAGTTATCAAAGCCACAAAATATCAAATACGTCAATTGCCACCCGTTTTTCAATTTTATGCTTTAGCCCTTGTATTTGTATTGATGTTTCATGTCTGGTTAGGTTAGTCTAGGTTAGGTCAGGTTGATACACAACGATTGGGAGATTATAAAAATAGATATATACACAGGAGGAAGCACATCCATGTATATACATGGAAGGAAGTATATCCATGGGAGAAAGTATATACATGGAAGGAAGCATGTCCACGGGAGGAAGCATTTACAAATGAGTTAGCCATATACGTATATGTATGTAAGTATATGTATAAGCCATATACTTCCTCCCAATATGCTTCCTCCAATGAGCCAACGCTGCCTTACTCCAGCCCGAAATCGGTCAAGTATTTTTTGAGTTATAGTGCGGAGGGACGCAGGGACGTATGGATGTACTGACAAGGCTATTTTATAAGGGGGTTGACGCGTCCAAGTTGCGCTGTAATTTATTCTTTTTGTTGGGTTCTTGTTCTACCTGAAAACTGCTAAAAAATTGAACGGTCTATATAGTTTAGTTCTTTGCGATTATTATTTAGTATAATTATAAAAAGTTTCATTTAGATGGGATGAATAGTTTAGGAAGACAAAAATTTGTTTTTGTTTTTATTTTTTTGCGGACGAACATGCGGACCGATTTTGACCATTAACGAACTCATCCAAGCTGTGACCCCATGTAATGTTAAGAAAAATTTTAGAGAAGTATTTTTTGAGTTATTAGACAGTTAGCGCAACTTTTTACGTATCTCCCGTATAAAACTTATAGCACTTATAGAACGTATAGATGAAA
>JAQFXU010004387.1:0-13673 GCA_034693705.1 Spatulosminthurus flaviceps | reverse complement strand
TATTGTTAATTTGAAACATGTATGGCTCAATTTGCTCCTCAAATTCTTCAGTGCAATATTCAATTTTCCATGACAATTCTGCTGAGAGCACGAAACATGAAGTTGTGTTTCTGGAAAATAGTAACGAATCGGAGGACGCCCCTGTGTTCAAGTCTTCTTTGAAACCATCAGCGAGTGGGAGTGGACGAAAAATATCGACGATTTCAATAGTTTCTCTCACCCATTCAGAAAAGGAAGTAAAGTCCTTGCCAGAAATTGAATTTGAAAGTGAGAAACGATGCGAAACTGTGAAGGACAATGTTCTCAAGACCAAAAGATTCTTCCAACTTTACAAACTCCGGACTTATTTAAGTTTCCTCGAGAACCTGGTGCCGAAGATGGATCAAGCGAAAGAGAAGATTGAAGAATTTTGTGAGGAGAATGAATTATTTGAATCCAAAGAGGACGAGTTTTTTAAATTTACCTCTGAAATTGATGAAGAAATCGAAGGGATTTCGAAAGAATTCCATGAGTTTCAAGATATCAAGTCAAAATTACTCATACATTTGGGAAGTCTGACGAATGAGCTGAACTCCATTGAGATTCTGATGAAGAACGCATTTGCATCGCAACTCTATGATAAAGAATACCTTCAAATTGAAAGCCACATCCGGAAATTGTACTTACCCCCAACTGTAACTGACCCACCTCATTTCGATAAAGCCTTGGAGTTCGTCCTGGAATCCCCAGTCATCAAATTCTCAACCCGTTTCAAGCCCATGGCTCTGGAAGCTATGGTGGAAACTATGGAGAACACGGGTAATCTCTACAAATTCAACGCAGAAATCCTTCGCTTGGCCTTCCATGCAAAGGAGTTTGAAAAAGAACTTGAAAATTCGGAACTTCGAAAACTTTTCTCAGAAGCAGTTCAAATCATCATTTGGGAGGATAGTGTTGCCATACGGATGAATGATCCCAAGTCCCAAGAGAAGGTTCAAGGGTACCTCCAAGCCTCGGATCAGATCCCGGGGTACATCAGGCTAAGTGCAGAAAATGAAGGGGAAGATAATCTTTGGGAATTCATCCCCATACCTGAAACCAACGGACATTATTTTTATGTGAAGAATAAGAAATATGAAACTTTATTGGGTTTGAAGAGAGATGGTCCTGAGTACCGTCAAATTCATCATAGACCATTACAGTCCGGATACTTTAACCAGCACTGGCAAATCTTGGTAGATTTTGAAAATCAAATTGTTTTGAAAAATCGAGCTCATTTTGATCTTGTTCTCACTTCAAATGCTGCAAGTAACGTTTTCCCAAGCGCTTTTGCTCAGAATTGTCTCCAGTGCTGGAAATTACTTTGACCCTTGTAAATCAACCGTTAAAAGCTTCAGTATGAAAAAAGAGGCATAATAATAAGCCCTTATGATGGTTATAAATAGAGTCAAGAAAAATAGACTGGTATATTGATTGACAAGTGGCTTTATTATTATCATCGACTTGCAATCTTCGTGAAGACATCTGGATAAAGTCTGGCTGTGCGACTCTCCATTATGTAATGCAAGAGAGGCTGTAAGTTATCGAATGCAAACTCTTGGGGATTATTCCTTTTCATTTTCCAATACATTGAATGAGAAAGTTTCCTTTACTCAGAGTGTTCATGTCGCTATATATAATTACATCTTGTCTAAAATATCGTACATACAATCATTTGAAAATATATACAAAAGAACAAGAAAGGCAAATTTATTTGTATGTAAACGCATCTATCTATATCTATGTAAATGTTTTGTATGTACAATGGGTAAGAAACCCCTCAAAGACGTGGCATAAATAATAATAATTATTATTGGTTTCTTACTTTGTAGAACACCTCCCTACGCGAAGGCATACTTTCTAAATACTTATATCTTTGAAATTTAATTTTAGCATTTACGTTATCACAAATTAACTACTTTTCAACACCTTTTCAGCTTTTTTGAATCCTCATTGTCCACTTCCAATGTGCATTCCTAGTTACATGTATGATAGGGAAGATACCGACGGTACTGGAGCATATGGGGTGAATGCTCCTACTTTTCTTATCGTCTAATTTGTTTATGCCTCCCCTGTAAAAAGCTGAAGTTTATTCTTTTGCTCTCTAACCTAATGCTAACCTAGTGGCTAGACCGAATCCAACTCACGAACAAATCATAACTTCTCTGGAATGATTTAAAATTCTATATTTTATTCCTTTATTTTTAGTGATAATTAACCTTAATTTTCTGGGTTCAATTCGGGTTCTAATTTCTTAATAATTACTACTTCCCAATTCACGAGGTGCACCCATAGTTATCCCCTTCATCCCTTTGGCAGGACAAGAAAAAAACTCAAAATGAGCTACGTCATATTAAAGTTAGTTCACACCAATAAATCAAACGTAACAAGCAACTATCACAGAAAAGTGCCAGTTAATTTTGATTCCCCTGCAAGAATTCGGATAGAGTGTGCTGATAAATTAGACATGCTGGTGCATAGTGAAGTCATCTTGGACGTCTCAAAAGATTTTAAGAAAATATATAATCCTGTAAGTTATTTGTAGAACATTGAATTATTATTTTATTTTTGGGCTTAATGAAATTCTGGGTCATTTTTTGTACGTTAACAAAATACTTAAGATTGTTTTATCATCTTTTGTTTCAGCCAGAGAAAGGTTCTCCCTTTCTCTATAACCAACGTGACACGCCATTTCATCATGTTTTTCCTGCCGTTGGGTTGCTGTACTTTGGAAAAGCCATCACATGGGAGAAAGGAAGTAGCGATGAAAAGCTGCTGCATAGTTTGGATGATGTTCTTGAGTCAATGTGTATTAGGAAAAATCGATTTCATGTTGAAGTGATTAAGCGTGTCCATGAAGGACATAAGGATTTAGAGGAGTTCAGAGATCTGAATCTACGCTGGTCGACTCGAGAAGATAAAGAGGTTCATGAGAAATCCCTGCTTCAATTTGCTAACGAACTGGGTAAGTTTTTGTGTTTCTTAAGTTTCAAGGATTATGTTTCAAGGATTTCGACGGTCCGCCGGAACGGGGGGTGCAAACTTGGGCGCCGCCAAAATTTTTTTCTGCCCGTATTTCATACAAATTTTCAGTTTCCATACTGTAGATTTTTATGATTCTTTTATGGTTTACATACAGGTGGTGAACTGCCGGGGGTTACAGCACCATCACATGCATCCCCTGTCCTTGCTGACATGCATCCCCCCATTCCGGAGGCTCTGGATAGTAACATAGAAAATCAAGGAAGTAAGAAAGGCAAAATATTAAGTAAGAGGGATTAGCTGTGTATAATTAACTATAGGGAGCTATAATGTTTATAACCATTTTACAATATTTATTTTTCCTGGTGCTAAAATTTATACTTTGAAAATTCAGCCCTTGCTAACCCAATCGCTTGGCCAAGCTTGTCGTTTCGGAATGAGAATTGCTACTGTGATGTGGAAAACTGTGAAGAGCAACTATTCACTTTCACGGAACTCGTTGAACATATGAAGACTAAACATAGTGACTTGTAAACGCTTCACCCCAAATGAGGCGGTGTACTCATGTATTCCCTATATTGTTTCCACGAAACATTTCATGGCTTAATTATATTCTGACTAATTAATTGTTTACGAGTTATAACATAAATTGCGACAAAGACATCCGGCATCCTCATTATTTTGACAGAGGAAAACTAAATTGTAAATATTTTGCTTAAATTATCCTGAACTAATGATCAAATTGTTTGATATCCTCAACTAACAATAATTAGCGATGAATGTTTCATATACGATGACCTTGATTTTGCAAGGAGGAAAAAAATGCAACCAGCGTACACTTTAATTGATCCTTTTATATGTAACTTATAATAATATTTTTATGTGCGTCTGCAAGGCGGAGAGATTCTCTCACTGTGTCATCCTTTGCGTGTTGGCCAACATACTTTTGTGTATCATGAATTTGGGAATTTTAAATTACATATCATTTCCGTTAAATAAATAGCTACGTAATTGTGAACAAAGATTTTTATTACGAATTGTATTGCATGTCATTTTGCTATGCTACTGGGGAATAAATGTCACGCAATAGAACTGGAAATCAAATGGTGTGAACTTTCCGAAGAGAAATAAAATAAGTCAGAATAAAAAAGTCATTGCTCAAGGATTCTTCTTTAGGGAAAAATTCGCACTTTCGGTCCTAGTCATTAGGCCTTTGTGGCTTGGATTAGTAAATGAGGCAATATTTTGCATGTTGACCTCACGCGCGGTATTCACGTATGATTGGACTTTCGGTCGGTGAAGAGTCAAATGATGTGGTTTTGGGAGCTGAAAGTTAATTGCATAAAAGCATCCTCCATTGGTCTCAATCCAATCACTTCATCAGTTGTCTTCACCTTATACCCGTAGCTTAATTGCAAGTGTAATTAATAATTCATACATAGAGCTGTCTGATATAATAGGCAGGTTTTCAATCTCGTGGGATTCATATCGTTTGTAACTCACAGGAGGACTGACAGGTATGGAATATTCATAGCCGTGGCTTTCCTCCCCATAAATCTTCCTCTGCTCTATCGACTCGCAAGTGATTCTACATTCTACATCTGAAGCATTCGAGACAGTTCAGGAAGGACTTGCTCCTATATTGAAATACCAACCACTCAAAAGGTAAATCATCAGCATGCAAAACATTAACTTAAGTAGGAAAAACGTCAATTCATCTCTAGAATAACAATAGAAGCGTCATCGGTAATAAACGACAGCTCATTATACTTTTCTGAAAATTATTTGCATTTTATATTTGGAAGAATTCTACACTTGACTTCAATTTTTGGGCTCTTACAATTTTGTAACTTTTTCAGTCGTTTGTAGCTTTTAGTTTTGCAAAGGGTTTGTTGATATAAAAATACGCGGAGAAAAGTAGAAAGGGAGCGAATAAGTTTCGTTTACAAATTGTGTCATGGATTCATGTGAGTGACCTTCAGCTACACACAACAGTGAGGCTACAGCAGATCCAAGCTTGTATTTTGCTAGTATACTTATACATTAATAATATGTATTTTACATTTACACACAATCAGTGGCATGAGAGTGACTATACCTGTGGTAGCAATAATAATTATTTGGTAGTGCAGCTCTACAAATGTGAGTTTAGAATTCCGTCAATGATCGAGTATTCATAACTAACCAGCTCTATTTTATATTTATTAAGTAGTGGGGAAGAAAATAATTGTTACTTGAGAATTCAGGGGATTGAATAATTATGAAGACAAAATTTTCCTTCTTTTTGAGCTCCTGGCACACGTGCTCTTTTTTATCAATCGATTTTTAGTTTAAAATCGTTTTAAAATTTCACGGCGGCTTTAAAAAGCAAAAATGGGATTTTAATGATGGAGCTGGTGGAATGAGAAAAATTCTGTGCGGAACGTACAAAAATAATGCACGTGTTGAAAATGTGAGTGCCAAGCAGAAGGAAAAGACTAAAATTTTTATTGTTATTCAAGGTCTGAAAAGTATTTAAATATTTCTACTCTCACAGAGAGTTGTAGATGGATAGGAGACTTCAGAACTAATAGATTTCACCCTTTTGTTCTAACATTGTTAATTTTAATTTTATTTGAGTAACTGACTTCACTGTGGTACTTAAATTAAGAATAGACTCATGGAAATTGAAATAAACATATAAGATTAAGTATTTCCATTGACAGTAATATTTGAGTTTCAGAAGAGAGGAGAGACATTAATGGACTGATTAACAATTATTTTATGGAGCATAAATACGGAAAGATGTTTTGACTACCGCTGCACATTTTTCTACTGTTAGATAGCACTCAATCAGAGTAAATAAGTAAATATTAGTGTCTGCACTCAGAGGAAGCGACATTTTTGGACCTTACTATGGGCAAGGACAAGGATTATGTTTTTATCCATTGTGTCACGTATCGTAAATAGTATAACAATGTATTTTAATTATTACAGGAGACCTAAAATTGCTTTTTCCTGAGGCATTTACTGAAATTCCAAAGGAGCCGAGTGGGGACCTCAGTAAATTATTCCCTGAGGCATTCACAGCTAAGTCAGCATTACCTACTGATTTAAGAAATTTATTCCCGGAGGCGTTTACTGAAACCCCGAAGGAGCCGAGTGGGGACCTCAGTAAATTGTTCCCGGAAGCATTCACAACCGAGTCAGTGTTAGCTAATGGTTTGAGGAATTTATTCCCGGAGGCGTTTACTACTGCAAGCACCACAACTTTAAAAAATCTGTTTCAAGAAGCCGTCAATACCACTGTAGAAACTCCCAAAGCCATCAAGTCGGGTGGAGACCTCAGTAAATTGTTCCCGGAGGCATTCCCAACGAAAACAGTGTTATCTTCTGGTTTGAAAAATTTGTTTCCGGAAGCTTTTACAACAGAAAGCACAGGCGGTTTAAGAAACCTATTCCCAGAAGCTTTCCCTCCGTCAGCGAGTTTTGAAGTACAGAGCGAATTGCCTAAACCGTTTGCAACAGGAATTCCGGATGCGAATTACGCTCCTGGCGGTAGCCAGAGTTTTGGACTTGAAAATTCAGATGCAATCATTCCCCCTGTGCTTACCTCTACAGTGAAAAATAGCCTTGCGTATTTATTTCCGGAAGCATTTTTGCCTATGAGTTCTTCCGAGTTTTTCCTTAACGACACTACAACTACGGGTACAATGACTGACCTTGGGTTGATAAACACAAATCTCACAGGATCAGTAGCGGAGAATGGAACTCATCATATCCCTCATTTTGACAATGGGGAAGTTGCATGGCTTTTAGCATGTACAGCTATAACGTGGTTGATGATTCCTGGAGTGGGTTTCTTCTATAATGGCATGGCTCCAAGGAAAAGCTCCCTTGTTTTAATTGTTACTTGTCTATGGAGTTGCGCATTAGTCTCTATTCAGGTAATTAACATCAAGCAATAATTTACGCTAGTTTCAAAAATTTTGAGGTATGAAATAAAATTATTAGCTAACTTGGTACACATCTGTAAATTTCAGTGGTATCTCATCGGCTACTCCCTTTGCCTAAGCAACACCGGTGGCTCGTTTATTGGAAATGTGGATCACTTGTTTTTAATGAACATTGGATCAGCGCCGTCTAAGGCCAATCCAGAAATACCAGCCTTGTTAGTTGGCATTTGGTATTGTCTCTTTGCTGCAATTACACCGACAATTATCATTGGTGCTGCAGCTGAACGGGCAAGATTTTTACCCTCTGTGATTTTCATCTTTATTTGGTCCACCCTGGTTTTTGATTTCTTGACCTACTGGACATGGAACCCAAGAGGCTGGACCTTCTTGCTGGGAGGTTTGTGTAACCAGTTTGCAAATCTGCCCTGATCTTCACATTTGCACAAGGTTTAATTTTGTTTTTCAATTTCCAGCTTTGGATTTCGGAGGCGGAACTCCTGTTCACATATCGACTGGTGCTGCGGCCTTAGCTTATGCCTTTATAGTGGGCAAGCGTGATAATCCGAAAGACAAGCCTCCCCACAACATGACACATGTGATTCTCGGGACGAGTTTTATTTGGTTTGGCTGGTTGGTTGCCAATGCGGGTTCAGGTCTCAAACCCAATCTAAGGGCGGTAGTTGTTTTTATCACAACAAACATGGCCGCATCGATTGGAGGTGTTACTTGGGCTGCTCTTGATTATCAGAAGGAAAAGAAGTTTTCTGCTCTGGGTTTCTGTTGTGGCGCGGTCTGTGGTCTGGTTGCCATAACACCAGCGTCAGGCTACGTTTCACCAAGCTCGTCGTTGGCCTTCGGATTTTTAGGGGCTCTTGGTTGTAATTTGTGTTTAAAGTTCAAAAGGTTCTTGCCCGTAGATGACGCTTTTGATGTAAAATACACTTATTTCCTATGAAACATAACATCCTGACACATTGCAGTACAAACTTACAATTTACTAATGATTTTATATACGGTTTGATGTTTAGGTGTTTTGCGTTCACGGAATCGGAGGTATTATTGGTAACATTCTTACCGGAGTCTTCGCTCAGAAATCTGTCACGGAAGTCGATGGAACTATAATTGAAGGAGGTTGGCTGGACGGAAATTGGAAACAAGTCGGAATTCAGTTAGTGGATACTTTCGCAGGAGGTTTATGGTCGTTCGCATGGACACTGATTATTCTCTACGTCATCAACAAAATACCAGGATTGAGTGTTCGCGCTCCACTTGAAGCAGAGCGCCAAGGACTCGATAAGATTGAGCTTGGCGAGAGCATGTATCACCACCTTGATGATAACGTTCCTAATGAAGACGCAGAGCCAAAGAAGAATGGCCTATCGAATCCAGTATTTGTGGAGCCCGCAGAAAGTAATGGGACTCACCCACCTGGACTAAAAAGTGACGAGGATGATTCGCAAATGTAGATGTAGACTCGCCGTCTTGTATCTGCATTCAATGCAACCTACCTGTCAAGTTTTTACTCAGTATTTTTATTTTTCCGTACTTTTAATTTTTCGAATCTATACATAGTTGAAGTTCCCTGAATCGTGAGATAAGTTAATGCAATGTATTGAGCATAGCCACAATTAGTTCTTAGCTACATATTAGTTTGTGCATTTAGTCAAAGTTTTAGTAAAGCCGATCAGCAACTTTTATAAGAAAACTGAGTCAGACTTTAATTTTTGCATGCGTTTTATCTTCATGCGCAAGAGACGAAGACGGGCAAAAATTTTATTCGACCCTTAATTGTGTCATTTGTATTTTATTTCAATGGCTGGAAATATGTCATAGCGCAATATTTTCCTTCCATAAAACTTGGCGTGATCAATATGGTTAAAATATTTTAGGATGAAAATTACCGTGGCTGAAAACTCTTAAGCTTGATTGATTAAATCTTCACAAAACATTTAAACAAGTAAATCCAGAACTTTAAATACAAGTGATATTTGTAGTGTACTAGTCTCATCGAACTTAAAAATACCCACACAAGTATCCATCGGAGATTGTTTTCGGAAACGTTTTTTAAAGGTTGCTTCCCTTATTACGTAAAAAATGTTAAAATAAACACTAGTCCATGAGCACCAATAAATGACGACCAAACACTCAAGTATATAGCGTTGGAATTGTAGTCGATACGATACATACAATGCCGATGCAAACGTAGTTGAATGCTCGATAGAATCGACGTTAATATTTTCCCTGTTACGAGCCTTTAAACACAGTCAACAAAAACAAGCCAATTCCTCTGCGGTATAACGCGCTGTTCCGAGGATTTCCTTGCAGAAAGAAAATCCAGGACAACAATAACATTACTTGTACCTGCAGGATTTTTTCCTTTTATACCACATGTACCCTAGGGTTCCGCACCACTTCACTGGTATACAGGATTGATTTTGATCGAGGTTCAAGCGATTTTTATCCTTATCTTATAATACGTTGAGTATGGACACCCATCTCATGTACTTATCATGAGATGTACATATCATGTACATCTCATATTACCTTATTAATTTGCGGTACTTCAAACTGTTCCACTGAATTCAAGATCACAATAAAACAGAATTACTATAATAATTACAGCATTCTGTTAACTACATGTGTTATTTATCATCTCGTACTCTACATTATGTTGACTCTGAATACTTCAAAATTTTTGTTTTCCTATAAAAACCTTCACCGTGGGAGGGAGTAAATTCTATAAGTATTGCTCCAAAGTTCTCGTTCCAAGGGAAGGTAAAGAATCTACGAGCCAGCAATACCTGCTGGCCTTCATCGAGTCCCCCTACATTTAAGTTCTTTCTTATTTGCAATAATATAAATACTATAAATACTGGTGCGATGACTGATCTTGGGTTCGTACACACGAATCCTATGGGACTGGAGAATGGAACTCATCCAATTCCTCATTTCGATAATGGGGAAGTTTCATGGCTTTTAGCCTGTACAGCTATCACATGGATGATGATCCCTGGAGTGGGTTTCTTCTATAATGGCATGGCTCCAAGGAAAAGCTCCCTAATTTTAATTATTACGTGTCTATGGAGTTGTGCCCTAGCTTCTATTCAGGTAATTAACATTGGTGGGAATATTTTGCTGATGATAGATAATTTGTGACATGAAGAAATTTTAAAACTTAATTAATTGTGATACTTTGTATATATCTTGCAAATTGCAGTGGTATCTCATCGGCTACTCACTTTGTTTAAGTAATACGGGCGGATCGTTTATTGGAAATTTCGACCATTTATTTTTAAGGAACATTGGAGCAGCACCGGCTGCATCCAACCCTGAAATACCAGCCTTGTTAGCTGGCATTTGGTATTGTCTCTTTGCTGCAATTGCGCCCACAATAATCATTGGTGGTGCAGCTGAACGGGCAAGATTTTTACCATCTGTGATTTTCATCTTTATTTGGTCAACCTTAGTTTTTGATTTCTTGACCTACTGGACATGGAACCCAAGAGGCTGGACCTACACGATGGGAGGTAGGTGGAAAACCAGTTTGAAAATCTGGCCTGATCTTCATATTTACACAAGGTTTAATTTTGTTTTTCAATTTCCAGCTCTGGATTTTGGAGGCGGAACTCCCGTTCACATATCAACTGGTGCTGCGGCCTTAGCTTATGCGCTTTTTGTGGGGAAACGTGATAATCCGAAAGACAAGCCTCCCCACAACATGACTCATGTGATTCTAGGAACGAGTTTTATCTGGTTTGGCTGGATGGTTGCCAACGCAGGTTCAGGTCTCAAACCAAATCTAAGGGCGGTAGTTGTTTTTATCACAACAAACATGGCCGCATCGATTGGAGGTGTTACTTGGGCTGCTCTTGATTATCAGAAGGAAAAGAAGTTTTCTGCTCTGGGTTTCTGTTGTGGCGCGGTCTGTGGTCTCGTTGCAGTTACACCAGCGTCAGGCTACGTCTCACCAAGCTCGTCCCTGGCCTTCGGATTTTTAGGGGCCCTTGGTTGTAATTTGTGTTTGAAGTTCAAAAGGTTCCTGCCCGTAGATGACGCTTTTGATGTAAATTGCAATGATTTTCTTAAAATAAGGAAAGTTTTGTAATTAACTAACGTTTTTTGCTATGGATGCGTGTAGGTGTTTTGTGTTCACGGAATCGGGGGCATTATTGGTAACATTCTTACCGGAGTCTTCGCTCAGAAATCAGTCACGGAAGTGGATGGTACTGAAATTTTAGGAGGTTGGTTGGATGAGAATTGGCAACAAGTTGGCATTCAATTAGTGGATACTTGTGCGGGTGTGACGTGGTCGTTCGTCTGGACGCTGATGATTCTCTACGTCATCAACAAAATACCAGGATTGAGTGTTCGCGCTCCACTTGAAGCAGAGCGCCAAGGACTTGACAACATTGAGCTAGGCGAGAGCATGTACCAGCATCTTGAAGATCTCATTAGTTTTGAAGATGCAGAACCAAAGAGAAACGGTCTGGCTAATCCAGCATTTGTGGAGTCCTCCAATAGTAATGGCACACAACCTGTGGGACTGGCAATAAGTGGTGAAGAAGATTTCGAAATGTACTAGACTGGACAATTGGACTCACCATGTGATTTTTTATTTGAATGAAAACTACGTGTAGATTATTTACTGATTTTTATTTTTATTAACGCTGCCGTATTGTGAATCCAGCCGAGCTGGCCTATTTCAAGCACTCATGAAAATACATCATTACTCATTGATAATCGTAAGAGCCCCTACATGGCACACACGCGTATATGTTCAAAAAAACAAAAAATTGTACACTTCTTACAGTATGTACAGAATGTCGGCTGCGTCTTTTCATGTAAATGATAATCAATTTAAGCTATCCGTAAAAAAGGAGGCCAATGGGAAACCAAAATTGAATGGCACAATTACTATTTTAAATATTTCATGAGTTTTTAGATGCTTGTAAACAAATACAAAAGTTAAAGCCCAGTCAAGTCTAATGAATCAAATGAATGCCAAGCGTGCTTCGCAAAACAGAGTGAAAAGCACGTGCCTAGCAAATGTTAAAAGGAATACATTACTTGCAACTTTCGAGCAAGCTTTTTCGAATTAAAATTACTGCAAACGCATAGGGCATATGGAAGGAATCATTAGCAGTTATCTGATCTGATTCTGTAGCTCCGAAAGAATTTGAGAGTACAACTATGAAACTCATCTTTCAAGGTTACGCTGATTACATATGTTACGTACCATCAATAAAACATCAATGCAAAGTTTGTATTCCAAGCAGATTTAGTTACACAGCTTCAAACATTCTATTGTTACATTTTTGTTTCTACACAAATAAACTAGTCACTTTTTCCCCTTACTTGTTGAGGAGGAAAATTGCCCATGGGAAATTACAAGTAATTTTAGATGGAGAGAGCGTTTATACTTACAACTTCAATAATGCTGTGGAAAGGCAGTGTGATTTTATGAGTACGTTTCAAGATTACAGTGATTTTGTTCGTGCAACTTAAAAATACAAATTGTTTATGCACCCCATGGGACACTGAGTGTTACCTATAGGGTTTGGATGGAAAGGGAGAATCCGTGTTAACACAAGCCGAAATAATATTTAAATAAGCTGCAATTTCAAAAGACAAAACTATCAAAAAAAGTAATGAGTGCTTCCAATACGATGGAGTTATTGACGGCTGACAGCAGAACTTATGGTTCCGACGGTAACAGTGGAAATAAAGTGAGATTGAAAAGAGAGATTGGATTATTTGAAGGAATCGGCGTGACTGTTGGTGCTATAATTGGCTCTGGTAAACTTAAAAAACATTTATTACTTGATGATAATTTATTTATTATGAGGAGATATTATTGTTACTTTTAATTTTCTGATGTATTGTAATCCTTAACTTAATTTTGCTACAGGTTTGTTCATATCTCCAAAAGGCATCACTGAATCTGCTGGATCCGTTGGTCTCAGTCTGATAATATGGGCTGCAAGCGGAGTGATCTCTACTATAGGAGCAATATGCTACGCTGAGCTGGGTACGACGTTTCCAACCTCCGGAGGAGATTATCATTATTTGCATGTTGCTTTTGGTGATCTTCCTGCATTCCTTTACATTTGGGCTGTTGTAATGGTTTTTATGTAAGTACTAGCGAAAAATTCCATCTTCTCCTCTGAATATTAAACTGAGATGAATTATGTTAAATATAAGAAATTGTTTAATTCTAGCCCAGTCAATTATGCAGTATTAGCGTTGGTCTGTGCGGAATACATAATTATTCCTTTTTTCGGGACGGACTGTCCCCTTCCACAATCTGCAATTCGGCTAATTGCTGCAGTTCTCATCTCATTTCTTATCTTCCTCAATAGCTTTGATGTTCGAGTCACAGCAAAGCTTCAGAATGTATTTTTAGTTGCTAAAGTCGCGGCTCTTCTAGTGATTGCCGTTACGGGAATGATTGCTTTGGCGAATGGTCACATTGAGAATTTCCAGGATTCTATGAAAGATTCGAACTACGACCCTGGAAGTATTGCGCTGGCATTTTATTCTGGAATTTATGCTTATGGAGGAGCCAACTCTCTGAATTACATGACGGAAGAGCTGAAGAATCCAAATAGGTACTCAGTTTACTCAGTGCTGTGATTCTAGAAGCGTACACAAATTCGACTTTCTCATAAAATTTTAATCATGCATAATTTTTTAAAGGAATCTTCCCTGGGCCATTTACATTTCCCTACCACTTATTAC
>JAQFXU010004386.1:0-13676 GCA_034693705.1 Spatulosminthurus flaviceps | reverse complement strand
GCGTTTGGACAATCATGCGGAAGGCCAATTATGGATTTAACAGTGCTTCGCACCATTTTGTCCAAATCTTCCATAAACCTTTTAGGTATCTTCTTTAATGGTGTTGTTTGTAAGGAGTATACCAAACAAGGCCAAAGATACTGATTAATTATGGTCAATTTTTGATGAGGGTACAACATAGGCGTGCTGATTAGATTTTGCAGGTCTTTGTTGAAATTTTTCATAATTATCTCAGGTTTAAAGACAATCTCATCTTCGAATGTGACCCCTAGATATTTGATCACCTCACCTGGTTGTAACGCCCTAATTGTAGTATCATCATCTATAACGATTGACTCATCACTCAAAACTCCTTTCTTAATGTTGATAGCTACACATTTTCCATAATTTAAACTATATCCCACCTTATTAAGTTCATGGGCGGCTATTTTTGTCAACTCAGCACCTTTTTCTATCGAACGCCCAATTAACCCAAGGTCATCAGCAAACCCTCTTCCTGCAACTTTCGGAGCATCTGCATGCAATTTAAATTGACATAGTGGCAATAGTGTTAAAAAGTGGAGCATTAATTTGTCAAAACCATCTATATAATAAGTAACTAATATAAAATAGAAGATTCACAAATTTTGTAAAAATTATGTCAAACAGTATACTGAGTCAATGATGGCTACTCCCGAGGGGGAGCAGTAACAATAAAGTTTTATATATGATTGTCACTGATTCTCGTGTATGTTATAATTATCCATTGCATAAATATACCCAACGAATCTATAAGCTGGCCTCGGTTAATCGATACGAAAATTTTGTAAGTGTTTTGTAGTATGTACATAACTATACTTATCGTATCCACAATGCCATTTAATTCTTTCTGTAATTCAGAGTCTCTTGATTTCCACAGCCATCACTTCATAATTATTGAGGCTTGATCTAGCTTCATTATAAAAGATTATCCTAGATTTGAGAATGAAACGTTTTCAAAATAAATACTAAAGGATTGGAAAGACCTTGTGCGGTATTTAATCTGCTCTTATCGCATGAGTTTTTATTTGTTTTTTTACCTCGTTTTATTATCTTCTCTTTTAGTAGCTGAGCAGGTGACTCTCTCCCTTACTTATCATGGGAGTCCTAACATTTAAAATCCCTCCACATATACACGCCACGGTCCATCCAAATGGTAAATGCACTTTTAAGTGAAAGCCTTAAATAAGTTAGTCTCCCTTGAATACACGAACGAACAAGCTCAATAAAGTAAAATCCTCGTATAAAGTGAAGCTCTGCACAGTAAAACTATGCCCTAAACATTGTAATTCCCATTTGACTAGCTCTATCTCTTCCATGATGATGAGACAGTGGAGTTATGTAAAAATAACTAATGTTTTCCTCTGTACCTCATCAATGTCTTTTTCTCGTTTTATACATACTTGAGGAAAAGTAGAGAGGGTACACGTGAAAGAAATACGATGGCAGTTGGAGATAAAAATCAATCGTTGATCTTCCCACTGTACTTTAAACTCTTTGAAAATGACTCAACAGCACACAGGAGAGGTACATCCACATTAGCATGGGGCTTAAACGGGGAAATTACACCGCGATCTACATTTTACTCTAAATTATATCCTTGTCCCAGTTGACAAAATAACTCATGGAGTAACTGAACCACACATAACCTTTGTGCCAGTCGCCGCCGTTATATTTCTGAACTTTTAGAGCACTCTTAAAGGACAAGTCTATACTTTCGGACTGACCCTGCCCCGTGATTTGTAGTCAAAGGGTGCAGGAGGAAGAAATTGATATGTGCTGAGATAGTCCATTCTTTTGAGAAACTTCCTACATTCCCCTACAAAATCTACTCATGTTCTTCATACCATGAGCGCATACCAATAATATCTTTGGATGTAAATAAATAATAGCAACAGAGCAGACGGTAGAGCCAAACTCGGAATAAATATCTCCCAGAAAAATATTCCACGACGCTAAAAAAAAAATTGACAACTGACGAATTATATCTTGGTTAAAATTATGCCGTGGATTTGTTTCTTACAATTTCCATATTTATATTGCCACAATTTATTATTACATACTTCTTGTGGTTTCTTATGCTTGACCAAATACGTCTCATTTGTAACTGTTGAGGTTTTTGTAAAAATTGACTTTTTACAAGAATTAAGCCTCTCTCTGAATTTTGTCCAATCCTCTTTACTCAGATTCATCTATAAACTCAAATGTGAATGTCACCAGATTATCTTTGAGGTTCTCATTTCTACAAGAGTCATTTGAGGAAGTTCCCTCAACTTTTATTGGAGATTCTGAGAAGACTCCGGGTACGTGTTGAAGATTCATACTTGTAAATGATGTTGTTGTTGATAAAGAGATATGGTAATGGAAAAATGATACGGATTGATTCCCATCAGATCCACTTCTTTTTTACTAATAAACGTTCACAAGTCCGGGAGGTAATGATGTTCTTCTTTGGCTAATAACCTCCCTATGCTTTGAGTATATACTTACATCCATGTTAGTATTTACATGAGTCTTGTCCTGGGTTATTAAGAGAAACTTTTGCCATATGATTCTGTCTCGTGTTCCTCAACCAAGATTACATCTTCCCGCATTAATGAACAAACCTTGTTCTCCTAATGACAAAAATCCTTTCCTCTCATATCTCTATAGTCATCATGTATGTGATAAACTTGTACATACTCTATCCTATCGATGACTCCCAGAGTAGTAAGTATCTCGTAGAAAGGAACATCATTTAATCACATAAATATTTGAATTTTCTAAAACTCAGAAGAAAAAAACGCTTCTCTTAAAAACCTCCGTGTTTAGTAATTTATACAAAGAATATTCTCCTCTAAGAAAATCCTCTTTGAAAGAGCCAAATCATAATAAAAATTGATAATACTTTTTCTACTTGTTGAAAATTGTCTGAGAAAATAGGAAAACTGGAGACATAAATGTATGTAGAGATGTCCCTTGCAATTAACAAGACACATGGCACATTACATCGAGGACTTTTCCATGAAATTTCTTCCAAAAACCAAAGGGAAAATAACTTGTGGATTTGCAAGAAATGAAGCAGGGGCTTCTGAAGAAGTACTATAGAAAAATAAGAGAATTTATTTCGTACGTAAAGGAAATAAAATTCAAAACATTTTTATCAACTCAAAAAAAAACAACAACTGTATAAAAACATATTACAATGTCTTTTTATCCTTCTATTATTTCTAAAGTCATCATCAGAAGTGAGTATTTTTTCACGACTTTGTAATAATCCCTGTCAGGAGAATATGTCAACGAGAAAGATGTTATCGTGAGATCGTGATGTTTTCACAGAAAATCCTAATTGCTCGTACTGATAAAACCTGCAAGGAGTCTTGTCAACAAAAAAACGAGGATACTATTTGTCGGTGTATATTTTTAAAACTTTTACATACAAAAAAACATTAGCTACTACTAGATTTCTTGTACCAAGAAAAACCAAACAACTATAGAAATAAGTATGGCAAAAGAAGTCATTTTGAAAAAATATGTACCAGCACACACAACTAATTTCGTTGAACAATTGGACAAGTTACATTTTTTATTTCCTACGCATAATATATTTTAGCATAGGAGGGTAAAAAACATTATTTGTGCACACATGTATTTAGAAAATAATCATCAAGCTAAAGTAAACTTGAGTTGGAAATTCACAATGGGGGGATGGAGCCTGTGGATTTAAAATATTGATTTAATTGTCGTCTGGAAATTAAAATCAAAAAAATTGCAAGCTACCGCAACCACTTACTACGTACGCGTGTGTAATGATAATGATGATGATCATCATATATACGTTAAAAAGAAGCGAGAAAACCTAAGCATTCCCCACGTATGAGTAAAAACTTCTCAAGTCTACTCATAAGTTGACTCTTTAAGCCCAATATAGAGTTAAAAGATCTTTTAAAATGAAACCGAAAATCAAGTTAGAGGGGTTCCCAACCTTGCAGGACCGGTAAGAGAGGGAGAGAGAGAAATGAGAAGTACTGCATGCGACTTTTCTGGCACGAGGCATCCCAAACCTAATGACATGGTCCATCTCATAAGATAAACCTCTACCCTGCGTGAATCTCTTCTCTCTCTCTCGCTCTTTGCCTGGACGCAATATACTATACAATGCAAAAGACCTCACGGCGCCCCTTTGATTCCAATTGTTTTGTTTTCTCATCTCATCCAAAGGAGAGCTCTATAGAAAAAGGAGTTGAGAGAGAGAGTAAGAGAGAAATGAAAGAAGTGTGTAATTAAAAGCAAAAATTATTATTTACGTAAATCTTGACAGACTGTAGTATATGTTTTCTCTCTTCTCCATTTGAATTTAATGAGGTAACAAGGTTTTACGATAGGGATTTCGTAATATACAAAATACACCAAAAACTTGCTTCGGCAAGAACAGTCCTCAGCAGAAGAATCCTTAACATAAATAATATTCATTCTTAAGTAGGTGCGGTATCACAATGGCTCGTGGTTTTACTAAGAAGTAATTAATTTCGGGAATAAAAAATTATTATATTCCGCTATGATAGCAATGAAAAGAGAAAAAAAATCACTTTCAACGTCAGCAAGTAAATACATTCATGTGCATAGATATCTAGCAAAGTTGTAATCACATGATTGGTCATCTAGTAAATTATGTTAATTTCCTTATATATTTATGTCATCTATTTATGGGCCGGAGGGATGGAATTATGGTGAGGTATATAAGAACAGTGAGTAAAGCTTGTGAGTAGCTAGTGCTCCCTGGGAATTTCCCTACTACTACGCCACACGTCTCCCTTTAAGTCATAGCTGGAGGAGCTTTATTTGGGAAAGTTCGTGTGGCATCAAATGGCAAAAGTAAAATACATTCATTTAATAAATTCCCTTGAAGGAAAAATAAAAACAGACTTTCTCCTTAGCACATGTATATTATCATCTGCATAAGTACAAGTGTAAATATATTTTTTTTCGCTTCTCATTTATTTCCATGACTATATACACGAGAACATAGATACATATGAGCTTATTAACATCATATATGGGCATGTACTTACATAAGTTACATAGTAGAAGAGTCTTTTGAAGAGGAAGAGCCTGGGCTGAAGGCTGGTGGAGTAGGAGGATTGTAATCATCCTTCAACCAAGTCGTGAGTGTAGCATTGGTGCATCCTTCCTATGTCGTCACATGCAATTATCCAATATAGTTCCACCATTTGCTAAAATAGAGACCCTCAATAAAACTAACGTCCTTCAACCATAAAAATGCTTAATAAAATTGCTTCCTAATTAAAATACAACTTTTTTCCCTCCTCCCCTAATCCTAATCCTAATCCCCGAAATAAACATGAGCGTATATCAAGCTCTGTCGATAAGGAAAAACTATACGCAAAATGACATGCTTACAAATCTCTCCCCATCTCTCACCCATTGAATGGAATGTTATTTGAAAATAATTGGAAACCAAGGAACGTTGTCCTTAGCTTTGCTTTGAGGAAGCGGCTATATCCAACCAAAGTCAATTGCATATAAAATACATAATATAATATAAAATTGCATATAAAATAAATACGTGTATATTTACATGGGGAAGAAGGAGAGAGAGAGACTGAAAAAAACATTAAATCAAAAACTTGTCTGTGTAAAAGGCACGGTTGAGAAGTTTTAGAAAGCAGCTTTTCTCTAATTACCAGACCATCCTGACATCTTGATTACCGTGAAAAATATCAAGTTGACATTTTCCCTCTCCATTCATCAAATAAAAGCCGCAATAATATTCTCCGATCCCTGAGAGTCTGCTTGGAAGCATTATCAACCACAATTTCTTATCAAATCAAGCAGAGAATAATTTTAATGCAAACTTATATTGCAGCGCCAACTTAATTATTATGCTCATGCTCTATAGCCTATACACTACTATAAAGTACGAGCATTATCATCATCATCCTCATCATCACGGTAATTTCCTTTTCCTGTACTGTAATTTTCTGCAGTCCATAGTATCGGCTCAACTTTATAGAATTTATAGGTAAAAATAATACATACTTGGGTCTACACTAGCTCCTTGTAGACCGACATATTATTTTTCCTTCTGTAGGTAGGAATTTTTGCTTAAAAAAATTAGATCCGCATGACCCACACCACACGCATAACTAAACACTAGTATTTCTTTACAAAGAGAAGAAGATTCCTCAGAAATTTTTTTTCTTATCGAATTATTATTATAGAAAATAACTTGACACGTGTTTTTTACTATGTATTTATATAGAGGTATGTGTACATGCAAACACATTTTTATGCTCGTATGTTCATATGCATTTATATACATATACTTGCGTATGTATTCATGGTAAATATCCCTCCGTCACACATCACCAGCAAAGATCATTCTTTTAGACAGCCTCACACGTCCTTCACTCTATACAGGCATCAAATGTTTACTTGTAAAAATCATACCTTAACCGTGTGTATGTGCCAAAACATGAGCAAAATATTGGAGGAGGATGTATACTATAGCTATGTATGTATATATATGTGTATACATAGCATAGGAAAAAAAATGACTCCAAAGCTGAGTAAGAAGGATTTCATGGCGATAAAAAAGCTGGAAAGATGCAGGATGTGAATTTTTGCCTAATTTCCAACCTTTACACTCTCTTCCAATTAAATTCCATCACTTTGATCCCAACACATTCCCTTGACGCTTCATCACCATCATATCACATTGACTTGAGACAAAGTCAGGCAGGACATGAATTTACATTGACTCCTGCGACAAGCTAGGAATGATAAGCTGATTGCTAATAAATGTTATGCTTCTACATTGATAGATAGCTACTACAGCTACAACTACTACTACTACTTTATCCCTACCATATTTCCACCAAGATTGGCAATTTTAATTGGAATGAAACCTTTCAGCCCTCCAAACTTTTTCTCCCACCATATACAGCCAATCCAATACTATGTTAAAAATGTGTGTATGTGTGTGTACACAACAAATGAGAAGGGTCAACTCATACAACTTGACTTTAGCTAAGATTATGTAGTTCACGAAGGAGCACTTTACAATAATTACTGCAGTCAGTCTCAAGCACGACATAGGATTTTTTTCCAAGAGATGAAGTCCAACTTTTTAGTATATTTCCCTCAACATTTCATCAAATCTTTCATAGCCACTTGAATCTCTCAGTCATAGTCAGTTTGTAAGAATATTAAAAAATTTCAAAAAAACGTTTTCACACTTTTCCCCTCATGTATTTATGTATGTATATACGTGTGTAGTATTTTAAAAAATTTCAACAATTGATACTCTCCGATTATCTAAATTGAATCCTACTGACAAGTCTGTTTAAGTTGATGTTGACTAAAAAACCTTTCAATATTTTCCCATTTACACCTTTTATACAGGTAAATATACATATATGTAGGGAAGGCCTATGTAAACAAGTACACATAGAATATAATAGTTGGGAGTAAAACACAAGTTTTTTTCCTTTATAAATATTTTCTTATAGATTAGAATATTTTATTGAGTATCTCTCTCTCTCTCCATCTTTGAAGGATTGGACTGTTGGACTTGGATGTTGATGATGATACTTTTTTTTGTATGCATAGAAGATAAACAATGTTTATAGAGCTGTGAACAAGTCGGACATGGGTTTGCTGTAAAAATATTTAACGATATTTTAAACGATGGCATTAATTATGTCAGAGTTGAGTTCCGACTTTCAATTTACTTGAGTGGCAACTGCTCAAAGATCAGACATGTCACGCAATCATTTTTATTCCTCTTTCACATCATAATAACCCCTTGACTTATTATTGTGTAGTCATACAGAGTTTTAAATCATATCTATCTAAATAATCTGTACATACTCTACAAATGTCCATATCACATTTTCTCTCTATTACACTCCTACCACTACCCCCTTTAATTAAAAGCGGTACGGTAGTTAACTTATTCACTGAGAAACCATAAAGGCTTTCATCTTCTTGTATCTTTTCTGACGATAATCAAACAAGAATCTGCTCTCAAATCTGAGCAAGTCATAGATATGCATTGAAACCATTAGATGTGACAGGTCTATATAGTCAAACTATAATTATCAGGGGAGGGAGAACAAGCTGATCCGAAAATTGGGAGTTCATAATTATTGCTATAACATAGCACGGGTTTTTCAGTAGTACTTATTAAATACGTTCATTTCATAGGAATCATCTCACATCACAACATATGACCTGTTGCATGTATTTTTCAACAGGTTATTTTCTAATATGCTCCATTATAACAGTTTGGAAAAATGAGTCAGCAGACATATTTTTAGATTTGAGCGCAACTGTTAACTCGGACAGAGTAAATTCATACTCATGAGAAGCTCCTGTCCCTCGTTTAGTACGACAACGACAGTCTCCTAATGAATTATGACTTTTGGTGGCGGTAGGCTTGAGATATAGGAAAAGCATTTGAAAATTTCTCCGTATGTTTTTTACATCATTCCTTGCCCTACAGTAACGTATGATGTAGAATAAGGCCTTATATAGGAATCTAGTTAAAAGTTTCGGAGATGTTGTTTTTGTTCTTGCAAGAACTACGGTTGTTGTTGTTGTTAATATATAGGGAAATATTGATTGTGTTAGATATAAGGAATTATGATGATACAGGGTAATAATGGGATTGTGGTCATATAAAATAAAAATAATGAGATGAGTCAAGACTAGACTCTGTGCCTTTTCTACATTATTATACCACTACTGCCTTTCATCGTTGTAGATCATATGGTTGGTGGTGGTAGGTGGTAGTGGATGGAGAATAAAAAGGCAAATATGAGAGAGAGGTAATAAAAAGCACACGGAAGAATGCAACTCTATGGTTGTTAGTTAAAGTTAATTGTGTTATTTGAGGATAGCGTGATTGTTAATCTTAGGCTTAATGATCATGCGAGATTTAGAGTATGTCTCTTTTTCTTAGAGAGAAGCTCTATGTTGTTGTTTTTATTGCATTTTATACTCCTGGGCTCATTTGTTATTTATTTCCTTCCTCATGGGATGAATTTTGGAGCAGATAGCGACTGGAGAAGAACCAGAACAGGACTTACATTATGGTTCCTCTTTTTTTAGTGTTCAATTTCCAAGAAACAAGGAGACGGGCTGGAAGGAAATGCTTGTTGGTATTTATAATAGAATCAACTGGAGCTTGTATCTTTATATGCATTTCCCTATACTATGTATTGCATCTGCATCGGTGAGCCTACTGTTTTTGAGTGATTGTGCGTAAGCTGGTGCTCAGCTCATCTATAGGAATAAATTCTCCCGTTTTTATTTACTACGTATATATATTGGATCCTGAGGGAGCAGAGGTATACCGTTGGAATTAAAGTGAAGTATAAAATGTATGTAAAGAGGAGGATTTTTGAATGCACCTGCAAAGTACTTTATTTCATCTGTTTTTA
Source organism: Spatulosminthurus flaviceps (assembly GCA_034693705.1). NCBI lineage: Eukaryota > Metazoa > Arthropoda > Collembola > Symphypleona > Sminthuridae > Spatulosminthurus > Spatulosminthurus flaviceps. The sequence goes on along the minus strand of JAQFXU010004386.1, from coordinate 4,212 downwards.
CAGGGAATTTTGCTGGCTAAACGTCCACGTGTGGGGATTCTCTCCGTGCATGCATCTCTCTCTCTCATGCCTTTTATTTCCTTCCAATGCTCCGTTGAGATGGTAAAAGTTGAAATCATTATTCTGAGCACAGATCTGGTGGCCTTTTCGCGTGATTAGATGCGATTGTGATGGGATATGTACCGGGGAAGATAGAGGATGGAAGGGAGCTCAGAGTAGAGAGCGTTGAGGGAAGTCAAGGAAAAAAGATGAGAGTGGACGTTTCCTCAAATATTATGGTACTCATCGACCTCCCATGTCCATCTGCCAAAAATTTTTCCTCTCCAAGCTGTTGCTTACGCGCTCATACTTACACACACTATGCAACTTATTCATATGGATGTTCCCTGGTTCTTATGCGTGGGTACTTGGAATCCATCAGCAGAGTTCATCATTTGCTTGGGCTTATATAAATTCTCGTCATAAATGGCCAGGGCTGGAAACAAAACATTCTTAGGAAGACGACGAAGATGCTCTGATCATCATTCGTAGGAGAAACTATGGCACGTTATGTTATCAGATGTCAGATTCCAACCAGGACCATCTCATCCTTTGCTACATATTTACAATTGTTTTGTTTTTCTGTCCAATGCGAGAGAAAATCATTCCTTAGAAAATTATTGTTCTCGTTTAAATTCATGGATTATTTTTTTCCAGTCCTTGGCTATAGAGACCTTGGCCATCTCCAACAGAATATTGTATTACACACTAAAAATACCTGAGTTTTTTAACAAGATCATAACACTGCAAGTACGTACGTACACAAATTGTTAAAATACTGCCGATTTTCCCTAAACTACACAAATATTACATTTTACAAAGCTTGAGAAAATTATTGAAGAAGTTAACCTTTTCTTGGAATTTTATGAAACCTTAAAAATCTGTACAAGAAAACTTTAAACTATATACGTTAATTAAATTTAAAAATGTTCTTGAAGCAATTTAAAAAAAGAATATTGGAATTTTTTGTTTTGTGTCTGTGTGAATCTCCTTTGCTATCGGATATTTTTCTCATCTTGTTAACATGCTCATAATTTTCCCTCTCAACTTCTGCCAATGCGAAGTACTATTTTCTCGAATGAAAGCAAAGGTTTCTCATTAATTCCTAATTGAATCTCATTCGTTCCATAAATCACTCCCTTTTCCCACAATCCTTATCCAGATTTGCATCTTGTGAGAATAATGTATGCAAAGTATTTACATGTAAAAGTAATGGTGGGGGTTAAATGGTTACATTGAGTGGATAGGAAAGGTGAAAAAAATCTTTTTACTGTTTGTCATGTTACCACTTTGCTACATTCCCATTTCGGGTTAAAGATTTTGTCTAATTTTTTTGTGTATTGGACGCAGGGAGAGAGAGAGAAAAAAAAAAGGGATCTGTCTCTCGATATAACATTAAACTAAATGTGCTCAATCAGACAATAACAATAACCGTCAGAGGGAATAAAATAAAGTATGTGACATAGTTTATGTCCAATGTCTAAAACAATTTGCAAAATTGTTCACGACAACTGATGCAAAATGTAAATTGATAGCTTATTATCATAGTTTTGGACTTGAGCTTCAAGTCTAGTTAGGGAATAACACCTTTTCCATGGGGGAAAATTACTTTTATTTATCTTTATTACAAGACCTTGCTGAGAATAATAATGAAAGCCTCTATGAAGGGTTACAGTACATATATTTTTCCACATGTACGTACTCTTTTATTCTCACATTACTTGCATATAATGTGTGTATGTATAATATTGTATGGTGCATACGTAGGTATGTATATCAACAAGTAAATGCATTGAGATGGAATCGTATATATTCAAACTCCGAAAGGAATTCCAGCAATTGCATGCATACCATATTATTCGTCAAGCCTATTTTAATAAACTCGTGTAAAAAGCCTACACGAGGCATTTAATATTTGTTACTTGTTCCAACAACGCTGACCACCATTCCAAGAGCTGACAATAAGAGCTCTGATCTCTTGTGATGTAAATGTGGTGGGATGTGGGCTCAATTTGTCTCTCTCTTGCACACCTTCACATCTTCCAAGTCATGTTCCACTCAAATATATTTGGATATTCTGACAAGTCAGAGGATGAGGATGATGATAGCTTCGCTATTTTTTCACAACGATAATTTTAAATTCAATCTACATACATGCATGAATATATACGGATGTGTAGAAATGTTACACACATCCAGTAAATGCTTATTGTCAAAAAAATTGGTAAAAAGAATAGTAATAATAATTATTATTGTAGGCTTGAAACCTTGTTACAAAATAAAGCCTTTAATTTCATTACTATGTTATATCAGAATGGGAAAGGAAATATTGTGCGACCATGTGTCCATTTAAAGGGCAATTACAGACGAGACAATTTCCTTGAATGTCACGACTAATCTAATAAATATCTCTAGCATTGAACTTGCCTTTCAATGGTGTCTTACGCATTTACTTATATTGGAATATTCCAAAACTACAGAGAGACTCGTCCTATTTCCTATGGACTAGATACCGAGTGTTCTACATACTATAATACGTAGATTACTGCTTTCAAACTAAAAGAGAGGAAAAGTATCAAATAATATTTCCATCAAGATCTTGGATAAACGAAAGTTTAGAGGAATTAAATACAGCAATTTACACTATTTCTTAATTTCTAATAGCTTTTAATAGTAATAATAATTTTTGACAAATGAAATCATCCCTTGGAATTTTTACTTCTAGGCTTTGTATGATAAGTTATACCATAAAGAAATGGAGTGCTATTTTTCTGGGAAAATTCAAAAAATAGATTGATTGTTGAAAAAATATTTCACACATTAATATACACTTAATAGGTCCATGTTCGCAACATATTTTGGTCTATACTTGGGAAGGTTTGCAAGTATATATGTTTACGAAATTCATTATGGCTTGCAATTTTTCCGCATCCATTAGTTCTATCTGGGAGTTATACTTTTGAATTTGTCCCCTGCTAATTCTATGTTATCCTTTGAAATTAAGTACCAAGGGTTCATTTGCTTTGAAATCAATAGTATTGGGTTAACCATAGTATTGAGAAGACCTATAGATACTTAGTTTGTAATTAGCAGTAATTTTTTGGCATGAGTATTTCGGTAATCCTCCATGCAGTGCTTTATTTAAATATGCGGTAAGATGTGGATTGTCTACATAGTGGTTTCCCCTAACATGGCATTTCTTCTGCAATAGCAGACTCAGATCCTCCCCACTGTTTTTCGAAATTTTTTTTTTACATTTTATGGTTTCAAAGTTATTTTTTGGCTTAAATATACGAAATTCATTCTAATTTTTTGAAGAAGCCTTCAGATTTGGCATTGCCTTAAATCTTTTAGAGAAAATGCATGGAAAATTATGGTGGCATCTCTCTACAGTGGCAAAATTTCTGGGATCCCTTGGATGCCACTATATAGGAAATCTACTGTAATTCATCAGCTGAATTTTAGTGCCTCTCTTTAAGGATTCCGCCCTACCCCCCGCGTATTTTACATATCGATTGTATCAACTTTATGCTATTTTAGGGCTGCTTAATAGTTTGATAATTTTGGGGACTACTTCGGATCATAAAAATAAAATATTAACCGCGAGGAAGGTTGGATTATATTTTTGGTTCAAAAGAAATCATTATAGTTTTTAGGGTGGCGTTAGCGGCCCTAGTAGTTTACCGTTGTCTGTACATCCGTACGTCCGTACGTCCGTAGTCTCGTTATAGATGCTCAGAAGCTACTGGAACGATTTCGCTCAATTTTTTTTGACCATTACTTAGGTTGTCCACTCGGACAAGTTCAATTATGGTTGAAATCGGTCCGCGTGTTCGTCCATAAAAAAAACTAAATACCATTTTTTTCGAAATTTTTTTTTCAAAAATGTTTTTTTGCAATAAAAAGTTTTTTTCAGTTGAATTTTTTTTCAAAATTTTTCGAAATTTTATTTTTTCAAAAATTTGTTTTTGCTTGAAAAATGTTGTTTTGCAATAAAAATTTTTTTTCGGTTGAAATTTTAAAATAAATCTTTCGAAATTTTATATTTTGTGCCAAAAATTTATTTTTGCCCTGATAGCCGTGGATGGAATAACGGACTAGTGGTCGGACCAGTTCAGTTTAGTTCAGGAATTTCAGTTTGGTTCGGTTCGCGGAGTGAACTGAATCGAAACT
>JAQFXU010004385.1:0-13676 GCA_034693705.1 Spatulosminthurus flaviceps | reverse complement strand
ACTTTGTCTAATGACCGTGTGATGAAGATTTCGTGTGTGGTGTCTCTAAAGACAAATTAAATTTTCTGGGAATCCTGGTAATTACTCTCATTAACAATAAGTCAACCTCTATTTCATTATCAGATTATACAGACGACAGAAATATCGAGTATGAGAAGAGGCTTTACTTATTTTCGTCCTCTTTATCCTCTGAACAATATACCGATAAACCCTACATACATATGTTTATCTAGAAATTAACAATGATTTGCAAATTTAGCCATCGACGTACACTTCAAAGGAGAAATCTATATTGTTTCTTCAACATCTCAACCTCTTTCCATTGAACGTAAACAAGGAAAAACCATAGCATAGCATTTAGTAATGGTCCTAAGTATAGCATAGGAAGGAAATTATTAGACCTTTAATATGCTTATTCTTCAGCCTTTCATTCCAAGTTTAACGGTAACAGCTATAACAGCATCACCAAGAGAAGATTTCGTTTAGCCTGTAAGAGATTAAGTATTTAATATCCAGTCTGCCACATTATAAGTACTACATGCGTGAACGCAATGGTGGGGGAAGAAACGAACTAAGAACGGTAGAAAGAGTGAGAGAGAGAAGTAATAGGAACAAAATGCCCTCGGAAGTAAAGTGATATTTATAGGACAATTTCCTTACATTAGCCAAGAGAGTTGCTCCATCCCTTTAATTAGACATTATGGCAATGCTTAGCATCTTATACATAATCAAGTCCTCGAGGAATATCTTTAATGCTCCTAAATTCCAGCTTACTCTGTCTCTCTTTTCCTGCCTTTCCTTCAGTCTACAACAAAGTACGAGGGGGTAGAGTTACTACGTTGAAGAAAAAATAACAACATTTTGCTTTTCCTCCTTCACAAGCTGCGCTGCATGTATCAAAGGGGCCTTTTGTCATTATGAAAAATAAAAAAACTTTCACAGCTATGAATTCGTCCATTACTTCCTTCAACTGATAATATAATTAAAGCTTAATGCTCACGTACGCGTCAATATAATGCTTTCAACTTTTTCCCCCCGAATTTTCCTCCTGTACTCAAAATTTCAGCGACTTACAAAGTTTTCCACATGAGTACAACTTTTAAAGTATGTTGTTTTCTATGAATGTAAATATGCGAAAAACTCTCTCTAGCGTGAGGAATTCGGCCCTAAAAGCGAAATCAATACATGAAAAAATATGAAAAACAATAATTTTACTATTTGAAGGGAAATGGGGAAAATGGTGCCAAATGTAAAGAGAAAAAAAAGGAGAAAAAAGGGAAAAGAATAAAACTTATTTTCTATTTTTGAACATCAAATAGGAAATGGAAGAATATGGGAAGAAACTAAAAAGAAAGTTTGATACATATGCATAAAAAGGCACACTAATATTTTATGGATCCTTTGACTTATTCATATGGAAAAAAGGCCTGGGAAATTTCTCCACTCCTCTCAGATCAGACATCTACAAAGATTTATTTATGCAAACAAATGGGTCAATAAGCTTGAGAAAAGTGATAATCTAAAGACAGATGAGTTGAGAAAACACTCAACCCACTCTTCGTGATGTATGTAGCAACAAATACACCCAAGCGTGCATACTTCACCCAAAGGCGTTTTCCGAACAGCCATCCGTCCATACTTACATTTACCATTCACAAATATATCTACAGTACACAATGCCTTTAAACATTTTGTATGCATAAATGAAATTCATTCCCCAACAAGCTCGGAAATAGACATTACAAAACTACTAAAGAACATCAAAACTTTCTCCACGTAAAAATACTCCTTCCACACATGCTTATATATATCTTCTGCAGAGAGAACTTAGATTTTAGTGAAATAAAAGAAATAATCCATATGAAAAAAATCACAAGGCATCAAGTTTGAGGGAAAAGTAGGAAGAGAAAGAGTGAGACAAAGAGAGAGAGAAAGTATAAGAAAAGGAGGGAGCAAGGGAAAATGGGATTTCCACAAGAATCATTCGTTCCATTGGCTTTTCCTTTTTATGGACAACTATATCGTCCTCATATGTAAACTATGCACATTCATGTGTTGCTCTAAAGTGGGACTTAAGCCTGAGTTCCTCTCTCGTGCAGAGCCCCATGGAAGTTTAAAGGTATAAAAAATATCAATAAGAGGGAGTGAGAAAGAGATATAGAAGTATTAGTAGACGCGGGAGTAAAAAGCATTTCTTTTGCTTTTTGGGTGTTGTGTGCCATGCAGGAGTCAAATAAATTTCCGCCTTTGGTTTGGCCTCTTCCTCATATACGGCAAACATAAACATAGTCTTGGAATAAAACTAATACCATAGAAATGCCCAGCTACTTGAATGTTGCAGTAAACAGATATCCAACTCCTGCCTGTGTACTTGGCCATATATGCATGTACTCTTTAGAAATATCAGAAGAAGGAGCAGCATAAATACATCTAAACCAATCTTCCACATTTCTCACAAGAATCCACGCACTCGATTCCTCGATACGCATTTCCCTTCTCCCTCACTCTCTACTCCTGATCATTCAATATCCTTGCTCGTAATCACCCTCACTTTTGTTTCCTTCCCATAGAATTATTTCCTTCACTTACTCCAAACACCGTCCTCTCTTCTTCATACCTTTCTTATTAGAAATACACTCGACGTTTAAGTACTACCTTCAATTACAGCATATAGCCATAAGCTAGTTGTCCATACACACGTCCTTCAAATGACTATACAATCCTACGGAACTAACTAATGTTAAAATATATGTTCATGTTTGTTTCTTAACATATTCCTTACCTCCGTGCAGTAACAACGGAACTGTAGGAGCAGGAACAAGAATAAAAACAGTTACACATTAGCCAAATTCCCAATTCATGTGTGTATGAGAGCACTTAGCAAAATACAAGTTATACAGATGCTGCTGTTGTTGAAAAGAGACTCCAAGTAACTTGAGCTTATGTGTCACGAAAGTTTCTTTTTATTTCTACGAGTGTATATTTACAAAAAAATGTCTAGGATCCTAACAACTTACGTCAACATCCAGTAAATCAAAGTCAGAGTCGTATAACTTACTCTGACTGCGCCTCACATTCGTAATATCCCTCTGAAACTTGTGCCACTTTTTTTCTACGCAAAAACTATAAATATAAAAAGGTACCTGTGTGAATACTCTGACATTATCACTTGGGCAAACTAGACATATATACACAAATATCCATACATACATTTGGATCCATTTGAAATCACTTTCTCAGCACCGATGTTATCTATACGACAGGACTGAAAGCTAAAACTAAGCATGGAAATTTCTAAATGACATGTTTTGTCAACGATCCTCTCATTCTCAGCCAACTTAACGATCCTAATTTAATCCACTCCAATCCATCCTCTACTGCCTTACTTACTCCATCCAATGTTATTGTTACTCTTTCACTCGTTACTACCATGTCTCTCTATGTCTCAACTTTCTACACATCAGTCCCAACCCAACTATTCCATCTCCCATTTCAAGTCTCTATAATAATAACAACAACAGAGCAGCAGCAGCAACTTTCTCAAGTTAGAAGTAACGAAGTTCCCGCTAAAAAAAGTTTTCTCGCAAAAAGTCACCAGAACACCATAAGTGTATACAGCTTTGGTTGCTAAGCGTTTAAGCAGTTGGAGCAGACTTGTTATATAACGATATATGTACATAGCACGGAATACGTTTGCTGTACCCAAGTAAGTAAATATAGGAAAGTAATAGAAACTATTTCCTAGAATCTAATTAAATATTTTTAAAAATCTTAATTTAAGGACGGAATGATTAAATACAAGAGATTGGAGCATTCCATATAAGACTGGAAGTTGGAAGGGAATCCAAGTGTAGTGACTACTGTGTAAGAATCCGAGAGGCTGTGCTTTGTATAAATGAAGGGAAACAGTGATAAGAGTAAGTACTAGAGCATTGAGTAGCTCTATGTATGAGCTTTGGCAGAACGGAAATCAAAGTAAACGAAGGAGGGAAGAATTAAAATAAAATACGAGAATCATAAGGGAAACGGTCGTTCATTGTGCCCCGCTCCACCATATACTACTCTTTAATTTGGCTGCGAAAACAAATGTCCTTTATTTACAGATTGTTGCTCAATATAACAAAGTAGTAAGTATAATAGGTTAGGAGAGGGAGAGAGAGACGTAAAAGCTCGCGTTAAGTCCAACTTTGTGCATGTTAGGGTCCAGTAGCCGAGAGAGAAGGAGCACAGGAAGGAAAATGTAATTTCCATTTGAATTCATGGTTCATTACCTCGATTAACAACCTTTGCATCGCATAATTTCCAATCTTTTGGGAGTGGTTCACTAATTCACTTCCAGCCTTTTCACTCAGATCCATAGAGGAACCAATGCCTTTACTCGTAGCGGCAGCATACCTCTCGGCTCTTCGGTATGGATGCGACTACAACACCGTTCCCACTTTTCTAACGTATACTACCATATTATGAATACACCCGTTCTTTATTACAGACCCACACCACTAGTACTAAACCCAGGGGCCTCATCCATGCCCTTAGTAGTTATAGCTGTATACTAAAAGCATGGGGAGAAAGAAGCATGGATATTTGCATAGAGAGAAATTTAAAAACCCATATGTTGCCAAGCCTTTGAAACCACAGACCCTCTTCAAATACCATTTCTCCACGTATACACAGTACCCCCTGGAAATTTCTTCTTTCCCTAGTTGTCCTTCCTAGGATCGTTTCCATCACTTTAAATACCTACTACTAAAATTCACTAACTTCCGTACGCAAAAAATAGCCCTACATTAAAATTGTATTGGAGGTAAGGCTAGAGGTATAGTTAATGTCATCAGGATGCGGAAGATGTTCGTAACCACAGAAAAACGTGTAAGGAAAAAAGGCAATAGAAAATTACACATTCATGCGTACACTCCGTTATTGCTATTGGAAAGTCATATTAAAGTTTAATGTGCTTTCACCTTTTGAGCTGCATGGGAAAACTTTGTCTAGTTCCATGCCATTAGCTATATAGAACTGATACAGGAGAGAAATATTTATTCGCATAGAAACCATTCAACTTAATCCGAATGGAGTAAAAAAACACCTACCTTCCGGCTTCTGCTATTCCTTTAAAGTTTTTCTCTCTCTCTTTCTCCCTACTCTAACATCTGAAACAAAGTCATGCTATGAACAAGAAAACAATACCTACATATATTTGGCCAATACAATTCTACGTTAACACATAGGTGCTTTCCCCAATAGTTTAAAATACATAGGAATGCACATCAAAGGTAGTGTAACTGGGGGTAAAGGTAACCAACTCCCCAAAGACGTATGTTTCAGCTGCTACCTTCCCGTGGATGCCCGTTATTCCTAACCTTTTTCTCACTTGCCTAATCCTTTCTAACATTTACATTTCTTGAGAGGAAAAAAAGAAAGAAATCTAACAATAAATAATACAAACATACCTTCTCTTCGTTTTAGTATTAAAAAAGAGGGAGAAAAAAATTGATGTAGCACATTCTACGGCTTACTTTTTTCACTGGCTGAGCATATACTTTTGCGCTTGCCCATCGAGAGAAAAAATCAAAAGTAAACATAAAAAAGTAAATAAAAACTGCAAATGGAGCCGAATGTACAATAACTTGTGTGCACAAATCCTACGAATATAACAATGCATTCACACAAATAAACACTGGAGAGAATTTTCACAAATAATAAAAAAACTTGCCCAATCGATTTTCTAAACACGGCCCTGACTCCACTACTCAAGTTACTACATTGCAAAATCTATACTATGCTATTCTCATAAAAATATAATTCTCATACAAAATATAATAAATCTCTAAATTCACATATGTGAATATCGTGAGAACGAAAGAAAAAGAAGAGTTGGTCATAAAATGTTTCAAATCAAGTTCAACTTTTTTCAGCATTCTTTAGCTACACAATTTCTATACTTCTATGGACGACAAAAATCGACGAAATATAATGGAAATTATAATGACTTCAAGTATATTCAAAAATAATTCACGTCGGGAAATTTACATGTATATTCATGCAATACAAATTTAGATATACATACATAACAGCTCCAAACTCCAAACCACGTGCTCAATTAAATTTCAATATGAGGAACCGTCTTATATTTTTGCGCATCCATGTATATATACGTTCTTACTAAATGTACACTAGTTACGTGATACATATTTAGCGCTCTACCATGAGTAAAGCAAAGGCTTTTGAGAAACATTCATGTTTAGTCAACACAAGAAGATTTTCACTGATGATATCTTTCCAATTTCTCTGCACCCTGTTGTGCTCAAACAAGCACACATGTACGTAAATGAATAGACGTAAGCGCATGGACATTCAACTTGTGTTTTTCATTTGACTTCAATTTTACTGCACGTATGCATTATAGAACAGATTTTACCGTTTGTAAAGAAAAATAATGTAACAAGCGCAAAACACGAGCATCGTGCTTTGCTTTTAGCACTAGCTTTCATGTTTAGCTCATTCCAATTTTTTTTTCACTGGAAAAGTAAACTACAGTAGAAATTTTGATAACACCGTAACTTTTCCCGATTTCACGGAAACGAAAGTTGATGTGAAATTTTACAAAGCTGGCCTGAGCATACACACACACGTCTTACATTAACACAAACCTTTAAGAGCTAATACAGCTTATAGTACATGAAATCCCTTAGACAAACATGAAATTCCTACATGGAAAAAATAATAATACAATCCCCCTATAGAAAAAAATAGTTTCACTCTGGTTACTACTACTATTTCCATAGCTTTAATCCGCTTCGTTAATTCTCGTTTCAGCTTTCAGTTTAGATTCACAATCTTACTCTATGGAAATTTAGAGGTACAATGGAACAATTTGAAAAAGCCCCAGTGCATTTCTGATTAGTAAATAGTGAGAAAATGTGTTTTTAGGACCACAATTTCAGTTTGCAGTTCCTTCCATTGTACATACATACTCATATAACTAGCTGAAATCCAATCAGAGAGTAGATCCAAAGCTCGAAATCTGAAAATTGCCTGGAGTTAGAGAGATAGAGTAACTGGTCACTACTAATTTGAATATGATATGAACGTGAGGATTTTTACACTTTCACTCCCTCATTCAAGTCCCCACCAGTGCTCACGGACGGGAAGTAAATCATATGAGGTTGAATTAATTAAATTTGATCAACGTAATCTCCAATATTCTCGTTTCAGTAGCTCCGCCGGTCCTTTTCCTATATTCAGACTAATAGAATAAATGCCCTGGTCGTAAATGTAGGATGTACATACATATGCAAGTGTAATTCAGTATAAGGAATAGTTCCTATGAAGCGCTAATTCTCATGGAAACTTTTTTATCATACTTGCGTACTCCTACTATGCAGTCCCATACTCCTAAATATGTACGTTAAATAAACACGATTAGAAATGTAAACTTCCTACACGTTATGAGTAGCTTTTACTTACTGGTTCGAATTTAAGATCTTATAACTTCCTACACAGTGTGATGGAGCATGTAGAGATGTATGTACATAGTAAACAAGCTTTTAATCCAACCTCAACCAAGATACAGTTCTTTTCCTAGTAAATATATGCACAATAATAGTGAGATGCTGTACATTTTATAAAGTGGACAAAAGCCCTCCGCTATATATCATAAGGGCTATTTCACAAAAGAAGTACCCCTAAGCTATAAGATATATGTACGTAGCTGAGGTATCTAAAACCTTTGTACCTTCAAAATCCTGGACATGTGCTTGACATAACATGGACATAAAGCTACTTTTCATCCTCGATGATGGATCAGTGGTTTTCATTCCTTTCATTGGCAATTTACAAACCAAACACAAGCATGTACATACATGACTAACAAAATGGTTTTTTCATGGATATTTTTTTTACCAATGCAGTGTAATCTCCCTACAAGCTTTTCCTTGACGCTTTCATCAAAGTTAAACCAGATCATGGGAATAGATTAGTGAGCAATCAGAAAGGAAAAGGCAAGACATGAGTTTGTTGCTGGGGCTACTGCTACTGCTCCCGCCGTCCTACCATTATATACCAAACTATAAAGACTAATGTCAAGAGTTTGGACGAGTGAAAGGAATAGCCATAGAAAATATATACTGACAATTCATCACTGACTTGGGTGACAGCTTCAGAGAGAAAGCCAGGGGTCATTCAATTCAATCACCATAAAAATTGCCGGCAGCACCAGTACTAGTAGAGTGAGTGAGCGAGAGAGAGAGAGTGAGGTGCATTTCTCCTGAACTCCTAATGTTCTCCCCATATGTATTCACTCACAAATCCCTCACCTACGCTTACCTATTAACCAACAAAAGAACACCACTGTTAAAACTAGTACTAGCCACCTCATCCTACTCCTACATTTCACATACCACCACCATCACCTCAAAAACCAGCTGAACTTACCTCTTTGAGAAAAATCCTCTTTGTATGCAATGATATGCAATTTCTCACTCACTCCTCCTCCTCCTCCTCCTCCACACAAGCCTGGAATTTCTCCATACAAATTTCCCTGCTAAATGAAATTCTAATACGAAAGCCATAAAAATACATGTAGACAGTAAACTTGGGGATGTACATATAATGAACTTTTTTCCCATTCCTCAACATATTTGTATCTGCATGCATGACGTACATGGAATTTCATTCAATAAACTCTACCCTCATATACCCAGGTCCAGGATATATATTCCCAGGTCCATTACGTACCCTCTAGTCCACTGTGTTAGGTCTAATACAATAAGCAGTCTACATATACGGAAAATAATAATCCTGTAATGCAAATAGCGTAGGCAAATACTGGGAGGATCTTCACGAGTCTATCAATCGTACAAGTAGTAATATTAACAAGAGGATAATTACGTCATACTATAGACATGCCTATTTGCATACAGAGAGTGAGAGATAGAGAGTGATAGCTAAAAGCCATCAAATCGCTTTTCATACAAATACGTTCACCCGTAACTCTGGAGTTTCTCCCTTACTCGGGAGTACTAATAAGTTCACTGCATAAAAAATCTATCAAATATATTTCCTTTCTCTACGGCGTAGCTACTAAGGGTAAATATATATGGGTTCTTACATAAAAGCAAACCAAAAAATTCCATGCATACGAAGTGTGTGTGTGCTCACTCAGAACTAAAATCTATGTAGAATATGAATACAGCTCTCACCATGCCTTTTGTATACTTATGTAAATGATACATGCCGCACACGAGTTTTTAGAAGAACATGCGGAATAGTTGATGCAATGGACCTCATCGATGATATATTCCATGAAGTTTGTCTCCTTCCAGTGGGTAACCGTCAAACAACCCAAGCTCACATTTCAATTTTTCTTCATCTAGAATCTCATCGACTCCCTCCCTAGCCGTCCTTTTACATTGTTCGCAACATTTCAAATGGATGCTTTCTCCTTGCTTTCCCTATGCTTTATAGCTCTACAAAAGAATAGAAGTAAGTACACACTGCAAGAATGCATATCACTGCTGTGCTACAATATGGTCTGCACCCTCCACATATTATTGTAGATTCAACCCTGACACTGCTCCCACACAATGGCGGGAACTATGTATATTAAATATATGCAGATACTTTCACAATATAAATAGATATGTATGTTCTATCGAAATGACAACATTACGGGCCTGAAATACAATTCCAATGTAAAATACTTTCTCCACACTCAATTCATTGTCCCATGACTGTTTGCTCATTCAGCCAGGCTTCCTCATTGCTTCACACATGTATGCACGTATTGAGCATTATAAAACGTGTGAACAAACATGAAATTCAAAGGAATTCAACTACCACCACAAAGTTCTCAATTTCCAAAACACTTTTACCATACTTTTCATTTATCTCCGCTTTATATCCAATCAACTAGAAAAAACCCATGAATCCTATTTTTTAAATCTCTCAACATGGCATAGGAGCCAACCAATTTTAATGCGTGCTGGAGAAAATACCGTATAAGAGTATAAGTGGCATGTAAAAGTACACATCTCATCTATTTTCTCCCACCACCTTACACACCCTTACGAAAATACATATACACAGACTATAGGAAAAATGTGGGTACATCCACTAGAACGTTTACACACTTGATGGAAAATTGTATTCTCCCTCCCTCTCTCCTCCTATCAATTTCTCCAATGCTCATAAAATTTTACGTACGTTGACACAAGCAGTCTCACGTAAGAACATCTTGATAGGAATTGAAAACATCAATTTTGTCTTTGGAGGTTATATTTTTTTACAGAGCCTTTTTAAGTGATTGGTTGGCCAATGTAATGAGTAAATCCATGTGGAGCTCTTGGTGAAAGTTGTTAGAATCCATTTTGAAAAAATATTCATAACGAATTCATGTTTCCAGAGAAATTATTATTATTACGAAATTATACCAATGTGCTCATGAGTCAGTACAAAAATACTGGTCTCCTCTCTCAGTAGCACAAGATTTAAAAGCATCACATCTAATTAATATCATTATTAAAATATTCACAAAACTTCAAATTCTGTCATACCGTTCGTGCAGCTCATTTTAACAACCATTTAGTCGTTAAATGGATTCCATGCAGTTGTAGTTGATGTAAATTTACCAAATAAAATTATATTTTATAGTTTTTTTGCATTTTTTATATTTTACAATTTTTGTGGGAAAACCGGAGTTTAGTTTTCTTGTCAAAGTGCACGAAGTTATTTTAGAATAAAGTGCCGGAGAAAGTCCTTGGCTGAGACAGAGAAATCTAGTGAAACTAAAACAGCTCCAACAATTTTACATTTCATGTTTCAACTTTTAAGGAGATTATGTCACAAGGAAGGGTAAAATAAAGAATAGAATAAAGGAAAAGATTTCCAGAATTGACCTACATAAACCGAAACTTTCACTGTACAAAGATTGTTCTTGCAACCAAGAGTTATACAAGTTAATGAATGCCAAGAATGAGAAAGCACGCCCCTTGCCCTCCAACATGGAAACCAGCCTATTTAAACTCACTCTCCTTTCCTTTCTTTCATAGTATATAAAGACCCGTAGATATATACATGTAATTTTTGGTTCCTCCTTTTAAGTTGATGAGAATCGCATGCAGACGCACATGTACTACTCACAACAGAGCCAGAAGTAAAATAGAGAAGGAAGTCACCAGAATTTTGACATTCAAGTGAGGAAAAAATCTATTCTTTCCTTGCGCCGTAGGTTTTTCACCCCAGTACATATGTTTCATAGAGCTACTACTGGAGCCACTACTGTAAACTATCCTCGGTCCTCCATCAAGTTCTAACCTCTAACCAGTCGTTTTATTTGCATTTTCTACCTCTCACTCCCAAACTCAGTCACTTTCTTTCCTATATAGTTTTCTACAGCTGCAGAAACTGCTACGAATGGATGAAAATAGCTCAAATCTCTACGTGAATGTCGTACATTGGACATACTCACCTGCCACTTGCTCTTCTAAACTACTTGAACCTTCATACACATTCCTTCGAGCAGAATAAAAATACTACTCCAGTTCAATTTATCCTTCTCTCGTCTTCATCTTTCCAACTTTTCCCATGTCACGGACACAAGTAGAAAGTTCAATCCATGCCTATTCCAATTTACTTTCACAGCTAAGAAGTATCCTTTTTGTACACACATGTGTATGTCTGCAGAGTTTTACAACATATAAAAAAGTAAAATCTCAGGGGTTAGAAAATATTCGTTAAAAGTAGGTACGAATCCCTTCGTGCTTTCACAAGTATTATGTAGGAGTTGTAGGACCAATTTCCCAATAGCTATGCACTGAATGCTGCTTATTTGTGATAAAATCTTGTTCTACATCATATGATGGGAAAATTCGCAACGTAGAGAAAGCGCAGTTTTGTAAAAAGTGTTACTAAATGTTCCCATTTAGTAGGTATTTTTTCCATCATCGATAAATGCGAATGTTGTACATCACAGAAACTCAACAGTGTGACGCAAATTTTAATTCAGTATTTCTGATCCAGCCAGGAGTGTGAGCAAACGTGAATATTTCTAGCCATCTTTGATCCCATTCACAGAAACCATGCCCTTTTATAGAGTAAAACACCTTGCAGGCTTCTAGTAGTACATACTTTGTGAAAACAAATCACTCATTCGGAAGACTTGAAACCCACGCAGGAACACATACAAGGTATAATGTATAATTTATGCATCTATGCATGTAGGAAAATTCATTTGAATTATTGAAACTCACATTAAATGTTGCTTTGCACAAAAAACTCAAAGTTGAGAGAGAGAGGGAGGGAGAAAGAAAAGAGACTCCTCCACAGAGGTACTACTCACCTCATGGTGAATACACTTTTCAGGGAGTATCTATCTCCTTAAGAACGTAGTGTAATGGCACTCAACTTAATAGGGAGCGTACGAGCACAGCTGAAATTTTGCAAATGAGGAATGGTTTGCGGTTACGGAATGCATGGTTCGATAGCTAAGCTATATAGTAGTTTCAACATCCAACAAGCCTCTTGTGGTTCGTTCTACATTTTCCTCTTTTTCTCTCCGTCTCTCATGTAATCATACTCCTCTCTTTTACTCTCTCACTCAAACACACTTTCCTCACTGCCTCACTGACTGGGTGACTAGTGGTTCACAGAGTTCCTCGTAATAATGTAGCCTTTCACTTCCACTCCCTGTGTATTTGTTCCTCTCTCCTTTTCTATCTCTCAACTTGTTGTTTCGTCGTCAGACATCCACACTTGGACCAATACGATTAAATTCTTCTACAACTCATTCAGAGGCCTACACTGAAAGCCTTCTCGCGCTTTTTTAATGACCATTTTAATGATTCTAAATATCGTGTGTCAGTCACCTTTTCTTTACATGCTATCTTTGTGCAAAACATCTACATCGAATTGCGATAAAAAAATCACACTGAATAAAAACCGTGCCCGGGATATGGTTTAACGTGCAGGGACCCAACATACGGTATGGGCAGGAGTTGGAGAAAGTAAAGCTAATCTGAGCAAACCTCCCATTGAATATCATTTCAAATTTCTTTTGGTAGATTGCTACTCACTGATCCTGATTCTCTGAATTTTAGAAGTAAAAACATTCAGCAGTCAAGCCTGTGCGCTTTTCAATCAATGATAAGATACATGATATAACAGATATGTATTAATGAAATTGCAAGAAGGAGTATTGCCTACTGTGAATGATGAAGAAGTACAATAAAGATAATAGGAATGATAAACTTGTCAAAGTACCTGTATTTCCGTAAGAATCTTAGGCAACAAAATTCTTTTAAACACATAAGCGGGAAACCTCGCTTTCTAAACCAGGAAATACCCGATCTGTGATATTATTGGTCAAGATTTCACAGCTATAAAAGTTGTATCCGGAGTAAAGTATTGTTTAAGGCTACCACTTTCTAGTTTACTTGTGTGGCGACAAAAAATACACCGTTTTTTCCTTTCTTTTTCTATGCGAGACGAGAAGAGAAGATTTTCTCTTGGCTGGGTAAAATATCTGTAGCTAGCAGTTTCTTGTGTGTGTATTCAAATCGTTGACGATGACCCCCAAAACAGTTACGTCCCTGGTTACTAACATTATAGGGTATTGGTCATTGTATGAATGTGAATGGTTGTATGTATTAGAATAAGGGCATTTGTATATCATGGCTTGG
>JAQFXU010004384.1:0-13681 GCA_034693705.1 Spatulosminthurus flaviceps | reverse complement strand
TCATCTATACGTTCTATAAGTGCTATAAGTTTTATACGGGAGATACGTAAAAAGTTGCGCTAACTGTCTATTATCTGACATCCATTTGCTCGGGTAAAAAATATATACCTGTGAACTTTTCGTTTCGTAATAAATTTTAAATAAAAACTACGCAATCCAGGCAACAAAAATTTGTTAACAACAACGACCATATTAGGAACCGAATTTTTGCTTAACACTTGTTGTTATTAACGATAAGTTCAGGCTAGGTGCCCATCCTTGGTAAGAATAGGGAGTGCGGGCTATATATATGTATAAATATGTGTAGCTTATGTGATCAAATGAATTGAAATATAAGAATGAAGAGATGGGGAGACAAAAAGGTTTAAATATTATAAGGTGCTCGTCGTTGGTTAAACGGCAAATAGGGCTTTTCACAGTGTGAGAGTATATAGCACTGGCAAAAGCAGAGAAATATCTTCTAACATATGCATTTAGTATACATTGGGAACATCATCTACGCAAGTACGCGCAGGCTCTTCGAGAGTCCATCAGATGGTTAAATGACGAGAGAGAATTTACTACACCTGTGAATTTATAAGTTGAATTTTTCTTGAAAATTTCAGTTTATCGCATAGTATACTATAGAGTATGAAAGTGAGTAATTCCCCGTGTTTTTGTAAATAGCAGTGTGTGTGAATTGTGTAAATCGAAATATTGTGAGTCATGTCGTTGAAACCCAAAAAGGTGGATTTCACGGTGACCTGGAATGCACTGAAAAGAACCATCGAGGGAGTTGTGACACTCTCGAAAGTGCCCAGAGTAGAATGGAATGATCGATTTACGTAAGTGTATATTTATTTTGATAAGTTTTTGAATTTTTGAAAAATTCTCTCAAGTCTCAAGATATGGAAATATTGAAACTTTGCTGTCTTGTCATTTGGAAATATGATGTGGTGAATCATTTGTAGAGATGTGTGTTGTGTGGGGAGAGTGGCGTGCAGAAGTTCTGACAAGAGGACGAGGCATGCGAAAATTGTGCTACAATTGTATCTAATGAAATTTTTATGAATTTAAAATAGGGATGTATACTGGCTTTGTGTGGCTCATCCGGACCCCTTCACAAATCAGCTTTATAGTGAGACCAAGGAATTCCTCACTAGACATGTTCAGAGTCTTAGGGAGCAAATTACCCAATTTGAAAATAATTCGGACCTGCTCAAACTCTACCATGAGATGTGGATTAAATATAGTCAAGGAGTTTCCTATTTAAATAAGCTTTACTCGTAAGTGTATCAACTGGGTTAATTGTGTGTTGTGAAATGAGCGGTAGCGGAACGAAATCAAACGATTGTTGGATATTCCAGATATTTAAATCAGCAACATGTGAAGAAGAGTAAACTCTCCGAAGCGGATTTGACGTATGGAGGTATTGGTGATCTTCCTGGTCATATGGTGGAAATTGGGGAGTTAGGTATGGAAGTGCTCAGAGGACGATTTAAAAATAGATAATAACTTTTGTGGCAAATGTTAAGAGCCCTTTGAGTTAATGTAGGGGGGAAATTCATTAGGACTGAATTGATTTTTCTAGGTTTGGAAATATGGCGCTTGGAAATGTTAGAAAAGATCAAGGATAATCTCATTGAATTAGTATTGGAAGCCATTCGGATCGATCGGAAGGGAGATTCAGCTGTACCGACTACGGTCGTTAATGGGGTCATTCAGTCTTTTGTAGCGGTAGAAGATCCAAAATTAAGGGTTCCAGGGGATCCGTCGACACACCTAACTGTAATGTTGTCAATATGTTAAATTTGCTATATGTGGAGGCACCAAGTTTTATCATCATGCTATGTAGGTTAAAAGGGAGCGTACGTAACTTAACCAAAATACGTTTTTTTGCAGTTCTATGAAAAGTCATTCGAAGAGCCATTTCTTCGCGATACGGGTCAATATTATCAGAAGGAAGCTAACAAGCTTATAGAAACATGTTCTGTAGCAGAGTACATGGAGAAAGTGATCCAGAAGCTGCACGAAGAAGATATGAGAGCGAGAAGATACCTTCACCCGACGTAAATAATAATGTTAATAATGATGACAACTATTGGCAGAAAGTACAAAAGTAGATGGAGTTGCTGATTTTTTAATATATTATTTGTACAGGTCTTACGCAAAACTGTCTGCTGAGTGTCATCGCCGTCTTGTGACTGACCATGCCCCTCTACTGCACGCTGAGTGCTTACAAATGGTGGAAACTGACCGAAGAAAAGACCTGGCTAATATGTACTGCTTGCTCAAACCTCTTTCAGGAGGATTAAGTTTCTTGGCGGATACAGTGGAACAACATATTCAAAACGAAGGACTTGATGCTATTAAGTCCATGAAACCAGAGACTGCTCACACTGACTTTGTCGAGAATATGGTTGTCGTTCAGAAGAAGTACAAGGAGATCGTTAGCAACATTTTTAATTCAGATCAGTTGTTTCTCAGTGCTCTTGATAAAGCTTGTACGAAAGTTATCAACTGGAGGGGTCAACCTTCACAGCCAGGGCAAGCCAAATTACCTCCTTGCAAAAGCCCAGAGTTGGTAAGCTATGAACCAGGATTTTAACCTCTCTCAAACTGACGAACTGTTATTAGTTACAGTATAATTTACTTATGTCTTCTAAATTTTTAGCTGGCCAAGTACTGTGACACTCTCTTGAAAAAGTCCACGAAGGGTTTTTCAGAACAAGAGGTGGACGAAAAGCTTAATAACTCGATAATGATTTTCAAATATATCGAAGATAAAGATGTTTTCCAAAAGTTTTATGCCCGCAATCTAGCTCGGAGATTAATCCATCAGTTGAGCAATTCGATGGATGCGGAAGAAGGAATGATCAACAGACTTAAGGTATTGATCACTGGAAAGTAGATTGCCTAGTTAGGGTCTTGTCGCAAAATATTCTTTGTAAAAAATAGCCGTATTCTTGATTCCCTATTTATTGGTACTTTAAATGGTCTTTACAGCAAGCGTGTGGCTACGAGTTTACCAATAAGCTCCACCGAATGTTTACCGACGTTTCAGTTTCCAATGATTTGTGTAACAAGTTCAATGATTACTTGACTTCCCATAGTCTAACCACGGGTGTGAGTTTCAGTGTTCAAGTTTTACAAGCTGGTGCCTGGCCGCTACAGAGCAATTACCCAGTACAAGTACCACAAGTGCTTGAAAAATCTGTTCTTATTGTAAGTTTCATTCTCGTTTTAATAATATTGTGAGTAATCAGGAAAAACATAAAATGACTGTTAGACAAGACATTTTAGGTACTGGCTAAGGTGAATCCTTTATTACTGAGAATTGAAATATTTTTCAGAAGCTGAGATGGTTTGATTTAATTTTATTATGTGATTTTAGTTCGAGACTTTCTACTCCAAGCAATTTAATGGAAGGAAATTGACATGGTTGCATCATCTGTCTACTTCGGACGTTAAGTTAAACTATACGAAACGGACATATTTCATCACTATGCAAACCCTGCAGCTGAGTCTGCTCACTCATTTTGAAAATCAAGACAGTTTAAGTTGTAAGGAACTGCAAGAACTAACACAACTCAATGATGACGCTTTTACTCGACATTTGCAGAGTCTCATAGACTGTAAATTACTCCTGGCTACCGCAAAGGTGAGTAAAATATGTCCTCCAATATTAGATAATCGATGTACATGCTACTTTCAAAACTTTCAAAATGCAATTATGATTTTCATTTACATAATTTTTCCAGGAACTGACTGCCGATACAATAATCGAACTAAATAAGAACTATTCAAATAAGAGAAGCAAATTTCGAATATCAGGTGCAATGCAGAAAGAAACTCCTCAAGAAGTAGAGCATACCTTTGCAAGTGTTGAAGAAGATCGAAAAATTTTTATACAAGCTGCAATCGTTCGCATTATCAAATCTAGGAAAGTCATCAAACATAATGTTCTCATTCAAGAGGTAAATGGTTTGATCTTTTCAACTCCGGTGTTTTTCAAATATCTATCCCTAGAATGAAATTACTTTTGGTTACACTAATAATTTTTTTGTTTTGCAGGTTTTAAACCTATCTTACACTCGTTTCTCGCCAACAATCTCAATAATTAAAAAGTGCATAGAGACTTTAATCGAACGACAATATTTAGAGAGAACTCCTAATTCAACGGACGAGTACAGTTATGTTGCTTGATTGTTTAACTTAAACGTTTGCATGACCCTTCTTATTGTTAATTGCTAAGCGAAACTTTTTTCAGCGTGCTAAATTCGTAATGTCAGTAAATTTGTTTTCCAGCTATATTTGTTCACCCATGATGAACATTTAATAAAACTGTTTGTAGCAAATGCTTGAAACGGTTTCAGTTCTATATATTAGCAATTTTCTCTCCTTGCACTAGACTGAAAGAAATATTCTTCCATGATTTTACTCCCCAGCCTATCTTTTAGAACCTCGAATGGAAAGTGGTCCAACTAACATTGCTTGTGCATATGCATAGACGAAATATTACGCTTTCTCCCTCCTAAAATATTAGCTTGTGATTCAAAATGACAGTCTCTTCATTAAGTTTTAAAAATTAAATGATTTCTAACTTAACTCTTACTTCGCAAAACTATCCATGTAAAAAAAATTGGATTCCTTAAAAATCTTTTCAGATCGCAAATATTGCAGATACTTAACTTATTTGTGCACGTTTGCTTCTGAATTTTTGTCAAAATCTAATCAAAAATCTTCCACGAGGAAGAAAGGCACTGAATACTGAAGCCCGATTTTTGGCTTTTTGTATTTAAACTTGTAAAAACTGAACGTACTCACGTATTGTGGTAATTTTGAACCAAATTGTACGCTATTGATGGAAAATTAAACAAGTCATTTTTACTGGGTATTATAAAATGCATTTTCTCCTATTATTGTTACATATTACTCCACACCAGCAGTTACTTGTATTATGTTCACCCATAATTTTACACGTACACCAAATGTGTCTAAGCCATCAAATCCCATTCATCCTGTTATCTTGTACTAGAAGGAAGAAAACACCGCTGAATCGCCTCAGCCAATACAGCCATGCAGAAAAACTCAAGCTGTTTCTCAAAATAAACTAAAAGCGATATGTTTACCTTGAAGTCTCAATTTCCTTAGCGAAGACTCAGCATGATGTAGGTGTACACTAGTACACCCAACAGAGTGTGTTTATATATACGCCAGTATTACTACACAGTGTTAGTATGCATACAAAAGTATTTATCTGCTTTCACCTGTTGCGGATTCCCTCCAAATACTCTGTGATGAATTTCAGCATCTCTCCTCCAAATCGTTTAAATTCTTCGCCTTCCATTGTAGTTTGAATTATTTGCTGAAAATCAGATCAAAGGCATCACTTTACTTTTATCTCAACATATCCCTCTGCATTGCAAGTTTCCCTTCTAAAGTTCTAAATTTGGAAGGAAAATGTTCAAAATTACATTCCAATTGGTTCGTGCTCAAAGTTGAATGGACAGAATCACACAAAAGTTGCTTAACGAGTTGGCAAGTAATGTGATATGAAGTTGTTTTTAATAGGTATCGTTTCATATCAGTAGTTCGAGAAAAGAATCACGCACGAGCAATTACATTGGTGAAGAAAACGTCACTCGAGAAGAAATTGCTACTTTGACAGTTGTATACATTTGATCCTACTTCTACAGTATAGGCAAAAGCATCCGTAATTCCATCAAAGGATAAAAAATAAATCTAAAAGGCTCTATTTAATTGAGACTACATAACCTTCAATACATTCTCTGCTTTTATTCCCCATGTATATTAAAATGAGTAGATGAGGATAAAAGGAGATCATCCTTTTTATGCACCATGACCATGACCATACATTGTACTCTGATTGTAAAATATAGGGCAAGTGTTTGTTGTTCATTTGATAGAACCTGAATTTCATTTCTCTTGAGCACTTCTCCACACAAGTCTGCAGACTCCACGGTGACTGTATAGAGTCTACAGACTTGAGTGAAGTAAATCAATTATATAAGAGGCAATAAGCAAAGAACCTTTCAGTATTCAACGATAGAGCCGAGTGTAGGAGTTAAGTGATGCTGAAACAGTTATAGTCCTTTGTGCTTATACTACATAGATATTTCAAACTATATAGTAGTCATTATAGATAGCAATGCAATGCTATCACGGCGCTAAAGGCGAGAGAAGAAAGGCATAACTACAAAGAAATGGAGTATCTATATATTTGTAGTTAGGGAGAGGAAAGTCCTGGTCCTGGTAATACTATAAGAATAGGAAACCGTTACTTTTCACTGAGATTTCCATGCAGTGATGGCAAAAGAGAGAAAGTACTCGAAATAATACTCTTCCACACTCCATTATGTACTCGACCTGGACCAGGTTATCGATCTTCTTCACTTTTTTCCCTCTCTTTCGAGCGTATCAAGTGCGAATCTCTGTTCTATTTCTCTTCTTCATCTTTATACATTGCATGGACCGAGACAGCTACCTTATACAGCCTTGAATTTGAAACGTTGACGATTTGCTACAGGCTCCATGCAACAGACCACCGATTTAACCCATGTTATTTTCCTCTATTCTGCTTTCTCTCATACCCCCATTCAAGAGCATCCTACCAATTTTCATTGATTGAGAGAAAGCATTCTCCCAAAATAACGCAGTACAGTGCGAATCCGTACGAAATCCTACCATTTCACGCTAAATTCTAACAGAACTGAGCATGTCAACAATTATTTTTTTTCACACGTTTAAATTATTTCCTATCAGCGTGCACTCCACTGATGTAATAAGGAATTTACGACCATTGATTTTTATTATTTTTTCCTTGTTCTATTTACTCGAATGATGAACTACCCTCATTTGCATTTTCTACTACTGCATAAAAACCATCCCCTACCTATTTTCTTACTTAAATTTGTACTAAATGGATAAAGGACTGGGTACGCAACTTTATCCAAAATACCATTTCATTTTATATTCATCGCGTCCTAGAAGACTTTTTCAAAATGTTATGAACCAATAAAATTCAATTGACATTTATTAACGCACGAAAACTTAACAATATCATTTTATTTTCTTACCGGACAACTATTATTTAAGATTATCTGATTTAACGAGTTCAAGAGTTAATTTTAAACCAAAATTATTGAGCACAGGAAACCTCAATGATTGTAAATATGTGCGGATGGTGCCTTTGCCTATGGGCCCGAGTGTGTGGGATTTGTGGATTTCAGTCCGAAGCTGAATTTAATCTTCGTAAGTAGTCCTAAAAGGGTAAATGTATGAGTATGAGACACTCGCATTATACAGGATCTCGAGCAGCCTTTTCTTTTCCATTTTTTTTTCACGCAGGCACTTATTCAAAGTAAAAGGACCACGTTTTTTCTTCTATGAATGAAAATTTTGGAAAATAGTCAAGACTAAAGTAGTTTGAATTGAAAATTCTAAGAGGCAAAAAATAGCCAACGAATTGGAAATCCAATAGAAAAGGATTAAGGATCGATAACTTGGATGAGAAGATTGATCGTGGTAGGATCTTCTTGACCCACTTGTAGGATTCTCCTGGAAGCTGCTCTATCTACCTACCATGCATTCCCTTTTATATAGTTCAAGCAAGATTAACAACGATCAACGATACTTATCTTTAATGAGCTGTGCAATAAAGAAATGCTTAGGTAACGCACCATGTAGTAATATTGTTCAAGGTCAGGCTTTTGCACACACCTATAAAACCAGTTTAGAGTAACCTCATGGTAATTCTAAGTTATAACTAAAGTTGTTTGGACTACTAAGGAAAGCGAATGCTACTAATAATGTACTAATAATAACAGAGGACAAGCTAGCATGTATTTTATCCATGCAAGCTTTACTAGAATTCAATTATTATTTTAGACGACATAAACCTTTAAACAAAACTGAAGAATTTCGTAGGAGCAAACATAATGTTTGCGCCTAAAGAAAAAGCAAGTACTGAATCTACTCACCTTGCCCCAAGTTGCCAAGTTCAGACACTACAGCACCGACGTACAATGTATAATCAGTGGAGACAATCAAAAGGAAGATGTGGACAATTCACAACGGACGGAACAATAAAGTCCAGTAAACAATGTCTTGGAGGTCAAAGAGTTCTCTTACAAGAATATAATAGATAAGACAAGCAAGATTCGCTCAGCTGGAGTGGGAACAGCGAACTGGTTGAATTTGGCAATAGAATTGCTACTTTTCAGTTGCATAGAAAAGAAGCAGGGAGAGAGAGATGATGCTTTATATGAGTACGCCTGATCGGTAAGAAAAGTGTTCAACAGTATCATTTCAGATACATTTTTTTCCACAGAATTTGTTAACTGCAATTGTGATTATTCGTACATTAATTGTACTATACATGTGCATTAGAATGAGAGCTGCTAGTAATACTCGTGCAGCTTGCACTTGATATGAAAAACTCATTAACACATACATATAACGCTGAATTCTCGGGGGTGCAATGCCATGTGTGTGAAAAAGTACTACTTGTACAATAGCAGCTCTGTATAGTATTATTGTGTCCTGTACCCTGCATTTAACTCCCTATATTATTTACAATTAGGTGTACTTATTTTTCTTGAAAATTGAAACATATTAGTCAACCCACTGAATAGCTACACAGATTCTGCCTTATTTACTTTTTACATTATTTTTTCATGACAAAATCTCATTTTACAAAAGGTTAATGCTTTTAAGATTGCACGTACCAGCAGGTAATAATTGTAAAATATTACGCGGTTTCATGTGGCACGTACGCATAATAAATGATTGGTCCAAAAAGACAAATTCATCACTATAGAAGAATTCATAACAGCTTTTGTGAACAACAATAATTTCCATCTTCCATTATCTTCCTGAGACTTTGGAATTTTATTTATTGGTTAATGTTTTACTAATTATTGCTGACAATAATGTTGATAGTGTTTTTTTACAATGCAATGTGAAAGTAAGAAATTAGGCTAATGCAGATTTAACCTTGAATTTTGAATAAGAACGGTCGAATAGAATGCACCCACCTTTCACTTTCACCCAACTATAATGAACTCATTACAAATATAAACTAATACACACCGGTTGCTGGCGAAGAACGTGGAGTGTTAATTTCTTATACAAGATATATGTCCGTGTACTTTACGCTATGGTGTATTAAACGAGTTAGTAAAATAACCTGTTAAATGCACGTATTCTTGTGGTAGTGAATTGGGTTTATAATTTACCTGACTATATCTACACGTATCAGCATAAAAAGAATAAAATTTGAAAATAATCGTTGAGAGAAAAATAGTTACCTTTGGGAGAACGTAAAATGGTACGAATTTCCAAAAAAATTCAATTCCAGAAGCGACTGTAATTAAAACAATATGTTATGGCGTTCAAGGTCAACCTTACAGGAATTAATTAATTTGTTTAACAGGGATATGACTCGCTTTTAACGGGAAAAATAAGAGGACAAAGCCGGAGCGCTGATGAAACGTGTAACTTTTAAATGATCATGTAAGCTAATCTTGACGACTAAATGAGTAAAGTAAACATTTATCTTTGTATTTCATCTTTTCCTGTGATCAGCACTTCAAGGTACTGCGGTTCGGCACGATCACACTTCAATTGTCTGTGGTGTAGTGAGCAGTGAGCACTTTTGGTTCCACTCCACACACTCCACACCGTGGAGTTTTCCATATGATAAGTACTTAACACGGCTATGGCAGCCAATCAAAGCAATGGACATTTTTCTTATCTGGTTTTCTCTGTTGACATACACTTGTCCAAGGGGCTTGTAGCAATAATTATTATTATCATATGACCCAGTCTAGTCTATGTATAAGTTTATAAGTATCAAGTATGTATAATTATTTTAATTAGTATAATTATATAGTTATGTACTAGTTTTTAAGTAATGCATATATGTACAGAGGTTATGACAAATTGTTATGTTATCTGTATATGTATTGGCAACGGAATCAATCTCCTAGATAGGGCTGGTTGTGTGGTGTGCGTTGGCACGTTGGCAGTAACCAACTTCAATTATTATATTAATTTTTTGGGTGTCATTTTAAGAGGCAGTATTTTTACTACAAACAGCAGTAAAGTATTATTGAGCTGTGATACTAGGCAGCACTTTCATTAGAAGGGCAATGTGTATATTACGGGGCAGTATTAGAAGCAGCTGTTTTTTCCTCGAGATGAAACAAGCCTTAGCTTTGTCTCTTTCACCTTAAGCTATTCCACATTTTTTTCTCCCTTTTTTAATTGCAATTTGTACTGAAAATCATGTCATGCTAACAATTTGTAACCTATAAATAATATTGAAATGTTTTTTTTATATTTACATGCAAAAACGTGGTTTTATACATAATTGGAAATGACGAAGCTAACATTTTATTGCTGAGTTAACAGAATGATTAAAATAACGATTAATCATTCTTTGACGGTGTGGCCTTCCATATCCATCACTTCCAAGTTAAATTTCGTTTGTAAAAAACTTGTTCAGAATCTGTTCATTTATTTTGCTCACTCTTTATGATACACGAAATATTGAACGAATTCTGTCTTAAATTTGTATTATATATGGTATCATTGAAAATTAATCTGAATGCGAACAAATTTTTACCCCCTAGTCCTACTCTGTTAGAAATGTTGATTTCTTGAGCAAGGGGTGCATGGGAGAAAATGAGCTCTCGGGCGCCTTTGGTTCGAAAAGCCTATAAAGCTTTGATGATAAAGTCACAGTAAATCTTTCTAGCGAAATTCTGTACTTTTTGAATTAGAACACTTTTATGACTAACATGTTCCTTTACGTTGCGTGCTATAACACATGTGTTTTTATAGGATTGCTTGGTAAAAGCATCACCCTCACCTAATTGTTTTTTATTTGTTTTAATAGACTACGTTTCGAAAGTTTTGTTTACTGTATGATTGGAATAACGAGAACAGAACGATACGAGAATTCTAGAATTTTTCTCAGGTTTATTAAAATTTAAGTTCTCAATTATCTTTTTCAAATAGATCGGATGCAGCGGCACTGAATTCTTGATAACCTATTACCATGTCTGATGAAATGGTGAATCTTGAGCAAATGGCAAACCTTATAGTGTATTTTCCATGGATTTTTGTCGGAACTACGTAAATCTTTCCACGCTCATTCACCGCTTTCAGCAGCGCTTCGTTCTCTTTATCAGTTCGATTCTGCGTGGATATACATGCACAATTTTTGTTGAAATTAGAAATTATTGTATCTGATTATGAGCGATGGTAATGGTCTAGGATAAGTAAAAATAATAATTACTCGTTAATACCTTCATTCGAAAGCAAACTAGCCCCATGAGGACAGGAGCCGCTATTTCAAATCGACCATCTTTGACTAAAAGTTTCTCAAACTCATGAGCCAGTGCTACATGACTTCGAATGTACTCCTGGATTCTTTTTTTCCCGTAAATTCGAAGTACAAACCAAAGCTTTAAGGATCTGAATCTTCGCCCAAACGGAATTTGCCAATTCTTAAAATCATAAATGAATAATATACTTAACGTGAAGCGTGAAACAAATACTTTTGAATAATTTTTGGCCAAACAAGTGTTGACAAAAATAAAATTTACTCTGTAATCAGGAACAAGTCCTTGGGCATCATGTCTCAGATAAATAGCGTCAATAAGAAATGCTTCTTCCAGTGCTTTCGTATTGTCCACCCTAAAATGTTAAGAATGAAAAATTGGAATCAGTGGCTAAAAATCTTTCAAAAGCTGCGGTGATCAAAGGATCCTACGTTTGATATTTGTAAGATCACAGAGCTAACCACCGAAATCAATCCACCATATTTCTTAGGGACGACAAAAAAAACTATGAAAATACAAAGGAAAATCCCAAATGTCATATCAAAGTTCGATTGAATTCGCCGGTGGCTGAAACGGGTCTAGGATAAGTTTTCGTTCAGTTCAGTTGTTTTTAGACGAACACATTCGACCAAAGTGTTTTCAACCAGAGAACGTTTTGTCCAATTTCTTTTTATTCAGAAAATATTTTGTCTACAATTGTTTCGTCCACAGAATTATGTGTCCAAAAAATTTTCGTCCGCAGATTTTTTTGTCGAGAAAAATCCCATCAGGATAAATATTCATATTATTCCTGTATATATTATGATTCAATACATAATAGGTACTCCAATATGAGAAAACTCATCAAACCCCATCAGTCAACCGGGAGCATATCTAACTAGACGTGGCTTAAGTTTAACGAAATAAAATCGATACAATTCTTGTGATTTGAAAATTTTATCGCGAGGTGTTTTTCATGTTTTCAAACATTTTCCAGTTTCTTTGGATAGTTTTTCTTTAAAAAATTAGAATACAAAATATAAGTTTTTTCCCTCTGCGGATAAGATGTACAAATTTAGAGTACACCAATGCTCGTAGTCCTATTTAAAAATTTTGTGCATTTTATTGGTATACCAAGTTTTTTAATATTTGGATGAATACATTTCTTATGATATTCTTGAGATTGACTTTTTCAGTTGAAAGCTTGTTGTATGAACTTTCTCATGGTTGCAAAATCTAACAGTAAACAAACAAACAAATCTATGGACGGAATATTTTTATGGATGACATATTTTTGTGAAAAAATTGCAAGCAAATATTTCTTGATAAAAAATATTTGTATAGAACAATTTCTACATACAAACTTTTTGAACGATAAAATTGTAGAAAAAAAATTTAGTGCATAAAAAATATTTGGACAAAAAAATTCCGGACAAAAAATATTTGGCCAATAAATTTTTTGAATGGAAGTAAAATTATAGATAAAAAATATTTCCACAAAAAATGCTAAAAACGTTATGGGTAAAACTAATTCTGGATAAATAGTTTGTGAACAGAACATTTTGGGGACGATATAATTCTGGACAAAATTTCGTGGATGAAAAAGTTTTAGACGAACAGTTTTGCTCGAAAAATACTGAACGAAAATGCTTCTGGACGAGTTTTAGAGTTGAAGCGTTTGGTATAAGTGTGGTATGTGGCATCTAAATGAAGTACGGAACGCATTGAGTGGCTCAATTTGAGTCACCTAGCGCATCGCTCTAAAAACATTAATAATTAAAAGTGTATAGTTAAGTACCACATTGCCGAGCAATCAAAATTCGTAAGCATCCATTTGTGTGGATTAAAGTTGAAGGATTGGGCTTTGTCAACTCCTTTCATCAAATATCGAAATTCCTCACACACAAATGCTGCACCTACGATCAAATAATCCTAATTTTTCAGTTATTACATTTATTTTGACCAAGAAATCTTCAATAATTAAAAACGTTTCATAGCTTATATAAAATAAATATACAGCAAGTACATACTAATTAAACAAATCTAAACCTGCATAAGCTGCGTCCACATGAAGCCACAGGTTTTCCTGTTGGCAGACGTCGCCAAAGGTCTCTAGGTCATCAAAAGCACAGGAGTTGGTGGTACCACTTGTAGCTACTGCCTGTCATGTAATTTGTAATAACAAACGTTTTGAAAAATTAAAAATTTGAAAAATTAAAAGTTTGAAAAATTGAAAATTTGAAAAATTAAAAATTTGAAAAATTTGAAAAATTGAAAATTTGAAAAATTGAAAATTTGAAAAATTGAAAATTTGAAAAATTGAAAATTTGAAAAATTGAAAATTTGAAAAA
>JAQFXU010004383.1:0-13684 GCA_034693705.1 Spatulosminthurus flaviceps | reverse complement strand
GATTAATTAATCGGGACTTATAATCCAACCTATGCCTGTTAAGGGTTAAGTTCGCATCCAAATCAAAGGCAGGAAATCAACATTTTTGTACAAATTTTAAAGTTTATTGAACTACTTTGTGTTTCAATAAATTTCCAAGGGCCTTCAAACTGGGCAAAGTTTAAGTTTTGCACTGTAAATTAACTCAGGTTTTCAGCTTGTAGACACTTTCGTCTAACCTAACGCTTGGATGACTTGAATTAAAATGCTTAGCCATTTTAATATATTCAATACTTTTAGCTTCCATAGCATTTTGTTTTAAAAACAAAATGTGACAAAACATTATTATTTTTATATTTCTCTACTTCAACAACTTAGTTGATACTGTTGAGAAGATATCCGTGGCATACCCAGGAGAACCCCTCTATCTATATGTATGTATATTTCATAACTTCCAGCACCTAAGATGAATCGTATAGGGTAAATAGATAAGGAATTGCAGTTTTATGGCTTACTCGAGCTTTAAAATTGCTCAAATTGGGATAATTGTCAATATACAGGGGCAAAGAAATGAAAGATTACTATAAAAGGAAGAAAAAGAGGATGAATTTGAAAATAATTTTGGCTTGGAGCATTCTAGCTTGATATTTCTCTTGCATCGCCTATTCTTTCCTAATCTTTCACTTTCGACCTCTTTATGGCGAAAGGTTCTGGTGAGTATATAATAAGAATGCTAATAATAATGGAAACATAAACCATAGATTCCGTCATTGGCGAGAAGTCCATATTCTGGCATTTGTGAAACCAAAAAGTTTGTCGATTGAACCTACACAACTCCCTAATATTTTATTTCCTGACAGAATACTTTGGTATACATACATATGCGGTACCTACGATACAAAGAGTAGTTGATATGACATATTCACCCATTTATTCTCTCGGTGTGGCCAGCACCAAAGTATATTAATATAGTGACTTTTCTCCGACTCCTCAAATGCTCTGTGTATGCTTCTGCGTCCGAGCTTTTTATGCCAGCTCTTCTCTCTCAACCCCTCTACTTTCACATAGCTCCTGCTCCTCGCTGACCAGCTCCCTCTTATCTCCAACCAATTTGTCACGAACCAAACTCAACTGTCGAGTTTTCCAAAACTTTCAACTTGCAACAACTTTTACGACGCGCTCCGCAATTTGATTCAACTTTGCCACTCAAGTCCTCCCAGTTAATCTCTCATTCCTCAATACTTACTCCTCCACCACCCTATCCTTTATTATGTAGCACCTTGTTGTCATTCCATAGTCACCCCAAACAATATTACTTGCTATGAACACGAATCTCCTCACATTCCTTCACTTTCTTTTCCCTGCCTCTGCACAAGTTCTTTCTCAGATTGCTTTTTCCTCTCTCGAAACGTTCCAAATCGAAATTGTACACGACTTTTGGTGACATTTTTCCTAATGCTACAGAAATTCCATCCAATGTTTTGGGAAAGGAGGCAAATCTTTCTTCCCTATTCACTGGAGCTCTTACACGCAATATTCTCTAACAGATTGAATTGTATCTAATTACATTCATAGTTCATCTCCAGCCATGTACCTACTTGTATTCTGCAATGCTTTACTGTATCCGATGAAGCGGCAATAAATTACGTAACATTTGCAACCCACAACTTTATGTTTATGTATACCTGCCACGATAACTACACACTGCGCTCCTGCTGCTTGAACCAAAAGCTTACTCTTGCACTATAGCATAATTTAGTGTTGGTAAGATACATGTAATCTATATATGGGCCCATTTAATTCATATAGTTGATCAACATTGCATTTGTGGTGCACAAAATCAGGCTAAATGAGTAAGTGTGAATTGGGGCTGAGGGTGGGTGTAGTAAAACATGACTCATCATCATTGGAAATCAACGGTGGGTGGACAAACTGGATTTCGGATATGAGCAGACTTGATAATAATAAAGGAGCAGCAGCAAGTACGCTGCTATAGAATATATGTACATATAGAGCCAAGGTAGTAATAATAGCAGCTGGTACAGCCACAGATTTGCCAATATAATAGCTTGTTTTAAGAGTTAAAATCCTAAAAGCCGAACCTACTTCTTGAATAGGAAGATTGAGGTTTAGACAAGAGTGGTTACTTAGAATATGAAGGAGAGAAGCGAGTAGATGCATATCAAGCCAATGTGAAATGAGTAAACTGTCTATCATCGTTATCTGAGCTGCCTATTGCAGTCAGGCAGGGTGGTGATGTGGCACGTAAAAAATTACTATGGGCGTCATTCCCGGTCTAAAGTGAGAGAACGAATCGAATGGTAATGAATGACACTAATGGATAATTCTGGGTGAAATGATTATCTACAGGACAGCTTCTATCTATGTATGTGTACGCGTCTACAGTAATAGTACAGAGGAGGAAGGGAGGAAGAAAGACATGTGAAGCTAGGTTATTTGTACAGAAAGGAAACTTTGTTTCAAACCAAAGGATCTATATCTGCGAGTTTAGCCTCATCTCCTATACCCAGAGCTTAGAGATGAGACTCAGTAATATTAAAAGTTGTTTCAAAATATTACATGGCAAGAGTTTGTACATAGTGAATTCCTGAGAAGATCTAAAAGCTAATTTTCTTTGAGAGTCCACCAACCAACAGCTCACGAGCTTGTTCCTATCCTGTAATAATGTACATATTTCAAATAGTTTTCCCCTTCAACTTTCTCGTGTTCCCACAACAAGTATAAATACACACATATATGTACCTAATAATCCTAGGCGATCAAATCCTAATGATGTGATGGAGACCAATGTCTTCGGGCTTGAATACCAATAAATGACCAACTGCCGGAGTAAATACTCTTCACGTATTAATCTCTAGCTTGAATAGAGAAAGTCCCATGAAAAAGACTAGTCAGTCATTTGAGTTATTTTTCGTAAATATCTCTATGGATAAAATTCCAGGGAATATAAAAATTAAGAGGACAAGCACCTGGGGGCTTGAAGAAGAGCTAGTAGATGATGGGGTTACTATGGTGTAGTTTTGGACTACCTACAGATATATTGGATCTACAAGCTGTAAGGTAGGAGAACTCCAGGCTATCACAAGTATGTCAATAAACATCAAATGGGAAAGTGTAGGCAGAGGCGAAATTGTATGTACTCACGGCGGATGGCATGGGGTCTGCATGGTATTACGTATTCCGTAGGAATTACCGGGAAAGGTTAGTTTCCAAGTGATATTTTCTGGCGATTGGAACTGGTACATATGGCTTCTGCAATGGTTTCCAAGTCCCTCAGGTTTCATCGTATCTTCTTTCCCTTCGTCTTATTGGAAAGCCGTACATAGGTTCGGAGTTAGAGAATATGGTGGGGAGCGCCTGAGTGAGTGAGTGACTGAGAAGAATGAGCGGATGAAATGGTACGGACTCCTGGCAACCATTTGCACATCTTGTCATCCGTCTTGTACTTTTTAATGCACACTCTTCCCATTACTAGCACTTAGAAGCCATGCATCCTTAAAGATGCTCCACGACATTCTATACCTTAAAATGGCTTTTTCTCTGCCGCGTGGATGACTCCGGGTTTAATCTCTGGTGAATAATTTCCTCCACAAGGGGGAAGAAGGCGCTGTAGTAACCTGAGTCTACAACCTACGTACAGAATGTGGTAGTAGTAGAAGAAGCGGTCGTCGTTTAAATCTCAAATACTCTACGGATTCGTATCAGCACTTTGGATTTTTATGCCTCCAATTACTAGACGAAAGCATTGTCTAAAGCATCTCTTTTTTTCCTGCCAACTCCAACAGAAGTAGGGGAAGTGAGGAGCTACAACTTGCTCTTTTTGTATATATACACACGCCTTATTGATTTAATGATATCATTTACTCCACCTATCTCCCTATTTCTCCATAAACGTTTGCCTCTTCAGATGGTCCTGGTAAATTTCAGTATGTATATGATCGTCTGGATCATGTACATACTTAAATTTACAGTCTTTTTTCCAATCATGGGAAACATGGTTAAAAGCCAGTTAAAGTGTCCTTTCCCATACGAAAATATTTCTCTCTTTAGCACCGCCAAAACTAACTAGCACTCATTACTAAGCTAAAGAACCAGTTCACTACTCTCTAAAGCCTCTATTTGACCTCATAAATTCCCAACGTTAAATGTATTGAAATTCGTCGGGAATGTTTTGCCACCAAGATTAGAGCTCCAGTCCAGGCCAAACCCACAGCCAATAGTATGTATTTACATAGTAAAAACCAATGAACAGGTTTTTATCTCCAGCCTCTTGGAATTCCTTCCTCCTCACATAACAACGTAATTAGGAATTGTTGAATTTTAAAAGTTTGTAGAGTTCCTTCATTTAAAGGAAGATAGATTTTATGCGTGCGTAGGTAAAGAAAATAAAAACTTCTTCCGTACCACTTCCTTTAAATAATGTCAATTTCTCCATGAATTAAATCTCACTAATTTACATGCCACTGCTGGAAGTCTGTACTGTTTACATATTGCCATGAGGCATTGCTGATTGTGATAACCTTCGTAAAGCCTACCATCAATTTAGTAGTAAATTATCGGGACATTATCGCAGCAGGGAACAAGATTGCTAGCATGACAAGTAGATGTAAACAAATATGTATTTTCGCATAACTCTGTAGTTGTAAGTTGTGAATGTAAATATTTCTCGCTTGCTTGTAAATGTAAGGAAAAGTTGAGCATTAATGGGAATGGTTGTGGAATAAATTTGTTATTAATAATGTGACAACCACAAGGAAGCGCGTGGAGGAATTGTAGGGAATTTCATGCATGATGCGTGGAGGAAAAGGTACTTTCACGTAGGAACTGGCCTTACCGCACTCTTTAGAAATGGTCGTTGGTCGTTTGCATGCTTCTCTCACCTAACATAAGTTACTGGGACATTAAAAACCAAGGGAGTAGGGAAAGATAGAGAGAGAGAGTGAGTGAGTGAGTGAGCCCAATACGAAAAGGAATTTTCACCAGGCTTTTCCTTTCAAGTGTGAGAGCGGAAAGACAGGAGAGTATTGCGAGAGAAAGAAGATTCTTATTGGTTCTTGCATTGTTCCTCCAGTAGTTCCCTACTCGAGTAAAAGTAGGTTTCTATGGTGGGAGGACGCGAGGAAGATCAAGAGAGCGTACGTAATGGGTAAGTTTTTATTTGTATCTATAGTTCCGTAAGTATATTTTCATTGAAAAAGTATTGCATGGTCCTGTGCATGCATGCTCAGCTGTAGGGAACTTAATAGGTTTAAGAGAGATAGGACGTGTGTTGTAAAAGTGATGCGTGTGTGTGTGTGTGTGTGGGAAACCCCTGGTTTTGATAGAAAACTCTGGAATTGGCTAACATGCAAGTCGGGCGTACTAAGGGTGGTAAATAGATAGATATGATATTTTGTGTCAGTGAGCCCGGAGTAACTTCCTATATATGGGGGTGTTGGAGGAAGGAGTTGGAGAAACGGCAGTGCAGCTCGATAAATGTACGTCAGCCGTTCCCAAAAGGAAAACAAACACTCTTTACACAAGCTTGTAAGGTTGTTGGCTGTGTACTTGGAGGAAACGCCAAAAGCTGGTGAATATTTTCGCGCGGGTTTGCCCATCCAGCTAAATGGTCTACACCATTCAGCCATTATCTGTAAAGTGGTCATAGGATGGGTCTTTGCAAACATACGTCGACGATATAGCCTTTTAATGGCATGGGATGTGGAGGAGGAATAACAGGGGAGTTTGCTATTTTAATACTATCAAGTCTCTCAACTAAATAATCTGTGGAGCCACACTTTTTCCGGGTCTATTTGTTTTAAAGGGAACATGAGGAGGTCGGACGTGTCCGTGGGTACAGCCCATGAGGAGCTTTAATTCCTTTGATACTCTGTGCGTATGGAATCTTTGGGTACTCGGAGTCCTGCACATGTATAAAGGATCTTTGCCTACAGATTCCCTTATCTAAGAATTCCATTTGAGTTGCTGGCTCTCTTTTGTGAAACTCCTCATGCATTAATTTACTTGGAATAATCAAGTGTCCATCCCACTCATTCCTATTATTACATTCCAGTTTTCCTTCTCTCTCTCTCTCTCTTTATCCAATTGGAGTTGTCATCTGGACGGGGAAAACTCAACTACTTTCCCTCCCCTCCTTTCATCGTGTTATAAAACAAACCATGGAAAACCATGGGGCCTTAATAGCTTGGGCATAGAACCTAAAAACATATACTTGTACATACTTACGTCCCCATAGGCGAACAAAGCTTTATCCACCGAATGGCATGAAAGCTCAAAATCAAAAGATAATTCCCAGGTAATACTTTCACTGGCCCAATCTCTCTCGGAGAGAAGAGAGAAAGAGACTCTATCAGAGTTACCATCAGGAGCGCTCCTTTCAAAAGATTTATTTCCTTGCCTTGTAGGAATGTACGTATCTACGTAGGTTCATGCACATCCGTGAAATCCATTCATTGTTCATTCAGTGCTGGAGCCGTGGAAATGAGGTTGATCTTTCGTGGGTTTTATAATCTCAAGGATGTACGAACCAAATATAAACAGTTGCTATAGAATTGTCTAACGCAATTATTTATCATAGGGTCAAACGCTAGCTAGTGCCACTCGTTCTTAAAGGTTTCACATCAGTCTACATATAGATGATCCTACTTTACCATAAATATTTTCATTCTACTTTTACTTTCACTAACAACTGTCGGCATTAGAGGTGGGGCTGATTCACTGATTCTTCAAACCTGTTCACATACTTTACCGTTCATGAGTTTTTACGAGAAAGGCTCGTTAGTTCGTAGCCAACTATGTACTTTCACTCTTCTATGGGAAAATGAATGTACATTGAAGTTACGTACTTGGCATGCTTTGTCCCAACGAGCAATTATTATGACTTCACTTCAGTCCAGTTCCGATGAGCTAATAAATGCTGCGATTGCAGTCATATGGAGCACTGCGAGTGACTCATGAGGTGTGATTTCGTTGCGAGCCAAATGCTCATGTCACCCTCGCTTGATGGCTCATGGCTCACGTTACATCTCTTTAATGTGGACTTGACTCCAGGGTTCGCCTTTTCAGCTCCTCTAAAACGCTCCGGAAAATGTTTACATGTATAAAAGCATATTCGTGAAATGTATTAGAGAAATATGATCAAAGTATGAATCACTGTACAAAGAGGGGACTAGAGAACCAGCAATAATAAGTTGTCATAAGCAAAAGTACTAGTACGAAGACTGGTTGCACAGCAAACCAGTAATTTATAGCCTTGCTGATTTTGTACTGAATAAATAATTTCCTACTTTTCTAAACCAAAAAATATCAAGCAATGGTTTTTATGAAATATTATGGGGAACTGTAAAGGTAGATAGGAATGAACATCATTATTATAAAATTGTATGGGCTGTTGGTTGAAAATCACCAAGGCTATAAAATGTTGTAAGCATTTACCACTAAACCAGATGATTACAGTGATTATTACTGGTTTGAGAATTGAATGTTACACTGTGTTAATTCAACAGAGGGAGGAAGATCCTTTATGTAGTTGGTTTAATTGCTCCATCTGGACCAGAAGGCGTAAGGAGAGGAGGGATAAGAATGTTATGAGAAACGCCGGAGAAGGAAATGTGAGGAAGGTGAGAAATGTGATGAGAAGATAATCTTGATTAGCCCATGAAGGCTGCATTTGACTACAAGTTCATTGGATTGTCTCAACCTGTCCTCTCTGACCTTGAGCACATAGTTGTCCACAGATTGGATTCAGTTTGCTATAGTATTACGGTCAATGGGAAGTAACTCCTTGAACTCGTAGAACGTACTAAAACCTTGCGAAGTAATGCAGGGGAGGGTGGTTTAAGAATCGATGCCATTTTCACAGTTGCATGGGCTTGTGTATATATAATGGCCTACTCATTATTCCTTGTAATCCAGCTCATCATAGTAGGAGCAGTCTAAACAAGCTCATTATCACAAATCCAAGCACCCCAACCTTCCCTCCTTTGAGAGACTCCCCTCAATTCCCCTGCCAAAATCCACTGGTTGTGTTGTCTCTATACATAAAGAAATATCCTATGTCAAATATCCTTCTACATACTACAAATAAACCTGGAGGATATTAACAATTTTTCCCTATGAACAAGCTCCTTACTGCTCCAAATTACTAATACACGGTTGTTGTGTAAGAAACCAGCGTTGCACTGCACTCCATAAAGGATCTGCTTAATGCTTGAACCTTAATTTGAGTAGATATAACATTACTTGAGAAGTAGTAGACGAAACTGGAAAACCTAATGTTACGAGCTACCATATAATTATTTATTATGCATGCATAGTGGCTTTATAGAGGAGAAAAATCGAGGGAGAGAAAAGCTTGAAGTTTCTTTCTCACAAGGATTTTTTAAAGGTAAAACTCCTCCACCACTACCTTTCATAATGTCTTGAGCTGTTGTCGCTATTTTTCTTACCCAGGATTCTTACTTGCTGGATGAATTCGATTATGTGATATTTAAATTTGCCTAGGATTTTCTCTCCCTTCAAGTATGTACGTACACCCTACTGTAGATGAGACTGTGCAAAGTAAAGGGTTTTTCTCTTTTCTGTGTACACATAATAATGGTAAGCCCGGGCCATAAAAGCCTTTCCTCTCCTTGTACTCACGTGAAGGAGGATGTTGATGATTATTATTATTTTGGAGATGGACTCTTTTTTCAAGCAAGGAATGAGTCTTAATTTCTCAGACAAGTGTGTGGTTCGTAGCAATTTATACTTTCAAACCCAATTGCTCGTTTTTTCCCTTGTAAATACATTGGGAAGATTCATAATGATTTGGGTATTTCTTCTCACTGCATTGCATGGGGAGGGAAAAAAATAGCAGCTCTGTAGAATCTTATGAACCCACAATTTGAACTCTATAATTTTCAACTGTTTTTTAAATGCCAATAGTTTTCTGTGTGGTGAAGAAAGCCTTGGAGATGTGATGCGTTATACGGAGCGATCTTCTTAATTAGTTCCTTCTTCACTTCCACTTTCCATCATATCATCATTACTTTGCTGAGTCTCTTCCATTCTCCTCCTGGAGTTTCCATCTCTCTCACACTTCCACTCTCTCATTCACTCACTCTCTCACTCCCTGGGTTTGGGCGCCTTTGGAAATTTCTCTTGCTTGTTGTGCTCTATAGATATACTTCTCCTTCCTCTATTACCTCCTATAAAGAGGTAATGGAGAGGGAGAAGTGCTCTTAAAAGAGCCATGTTCAATGGATATTCCACTGGCTTTCCATTTGTTGAGAGCCTTACCGTACACACAGAACAAGTATGCATTGGCTGTGCGGGAGGGAATGCTGGTGTGCGCTCACTCCTTTAATGCTTCATTTATCTGTTCGCCTCATCTAGAAAGTATGGCTCGTAATCGTGCCATTAAGAGCCACGTTCTGTAGTGTTTACACATACCTGTACCTTCGCACTCCAATGCTTGCCACTGAACCAGAAAAATTTCCTCAGCTACCATTTGTTTAACTGAAAACATTAGTAGAGCACTCTCTCTCTCTCTCGTGTATACTTATACTTCCTTCCTTTAATTCTTTGGTATTAATCTTGGAATCAGTTGTGTCGTCTTATAAGCCCCTTCGTCTTGGTCTCTTTCATTTTCAACGATAATTT
The DNA here is from genome assembly GCA_034693705.1 of Spatulosminthurus flaviceps. Taxonomy (NCBI): domain Eukaryota; kingdom Metazoa; phylum Arthropoda; class Collembola; order Symphypleona; family Sminthuridae; genus Spatulosminthurus; species Spatulosminthurus flaviceps. The sequence goes on along the minus strand of JAQFXU010004383.1, from coordinate 4,042 downwards.
CTCTCGTTATTATGACTCACAATTTCCTGGGTTGTACCTCATTTTTAATAGCATACATTGACTTAATGTAGAGAATGAAAGCAGATGTATAAGGATTGGCCCGGTTTCCTCGAGTAATTACTCCTTACAAATTCTCCTCATTAGAATTCGAGTAGTTTGTCAGTAGCTATTTTTTCTTAATACTTTAGGCCTCTTCGTGTTCAAATTTTCTGGAGTTAGGGTTCTGTTTTAAATGCAGTACAAATAGTTGGGGTTGAAAGTGGAGGAGCTGTTGGTTGGGAAGCAGTGGAAGTTGAAGAATTTTCACAATTTAAACTTTATGTCATCATGGCATGAGTTAAGTTGTTTTAATGGTAGTAGTGTTGTAGCTGTTGATGTTGGGCTTACAATAACTCACATTCCTATATGTATATGTGTGTTAGTTCTCTTAAAGCAAAGAATGGAATTCAGAAAGTTTGCACTAACTTTACCAAGTTCGCACTAAGACTCAGTTTGAAGAGTGCTTTGAAATTGCCTTCAGTAGCATCTTGACTCTTGCCCGCAGTTTCCAGCTGTAGTCTCTTACGGATTCTGATTGTAGGTCAATTTCTGGCATAAATGTATTCAAGAGAGTGCATATAATCAGGGAGGAATTCTATTATTTGTTGCTTCTTCAGATGCTTGTTAAAATAAATTTATTCATAGTATCATAATTATTACTGAATTAATTAATTTATGTAAGTGTACATTAAAAATTTCTTTATAGACAAAGGGATTGAAAATAAACTTTTCAATTATTTTAGTAATGACAAATGAGGCGTAGATAAGTTGGACATGGCTTCACCGATAACTGTGATTATTAAAGATACCCATGTTAGGAAAAGTAGTAATTTGAAATCGTAGGACATAATAGTATATGTATGTGTTAGATATGTTGAGAATATGAGAACGTACCTGAAGTTGAGTTTTTGAGTTGTAGGTGCACCTGAGACTGTTTTAATGGGAGAGGATGAACAGGTGGTAAGGTTAGGTGCTACTAGGGGGTTACTCGATAAGGTACCTTTTGTAAAAGCAATATTTATTAAATTGAAAAAATGGTGAAGGTTACTGTCAATGCGTACTTTGTTCTACTTAATGTTGACATGAGGTAGTTGTAGAAAACGTTGATGCTTTTAAGGATAAAACAAAGAGTTATTGATTTCTCCTTCCAACACATGCTCCTCCAGTTTGAGCACAAGACATCCAGGCTTTTAAGATAATGCTGTTAAATCCCTTGCTATATCTTCAGACACTTTTCTCACTCTCTCCCAGCGTGCCTTCATGCGACCCCAAGCATTATTTTCCCATCTCTCTATCAACTACGAGGCTTTATTTATTCGGTTGGTATACTTTCATTCTGTGTCCTCTTCAGTCATTTGTACCTACAAGTGTGGAAATACTTGAATGGGGTCGATATAACAATTTTCTTATTGACATTAATTTCTCATTGATACTCCTCTCTGTGATAATAAATAGAAGAAAAGAAGTTGTTCTTACAGGCTGTAAGTTAGAGTTCCTTACGAGAGGGAAATGGTTGGAAAATTTCACTGAAACGATTTACACGCAGTGACATATTTCCTATAATGCTTTTCTCATATAAATGACTACCCGGTAGAGCTCATCATGTAACATTCCAAACACATTTGTAATTCTGTTTACATATTTTATGCAATATGGCCATGTCTAGGTTAAAATAGCATAAATAAAAGAAACAAACGAGAGCTTGAAATTTTTACACAACCGAAATGTTGGAAAAATTCCATTCATGTAAAGGACCTCCGCTACAAATGCATCAATGAATGTGTGCGCATGTTAAGTGTATGTATGGGTCGTTGTAATAAGGAAGCGATAAGGCTAAATTTGCGAGCTCTACCGGTATTATGTTCCCGTCTTTAGCTAGTCTTTAGATAGCACAATCCTCGCACATTTTAAAGCTGGATGAGGATGAGGCTATGGTTGAATAAAATCATGTCCTTTTTATCCCTGTTCTCACCGCAGCGTTTAGGGAGAGACAAGTGCAACGTTTGAAAGTTTTGTCGAAAGGAGTTACCGTCCTGGTAGGGGTCGCTAAAAATTATTTGATACGGATGAAAATGCAATTAAGCTCCATGAACTTCTCTTAAACGTTCCCACCGGAATCTCTAACTTTACTCTTTACAGTTGTTGTGAATTCCTTGAGGAGTGGAAAAAATTTATGGGACTAACTATATAGGAGAAGAATTATGTCGTAGCTTCCTTTCGATTCCTTTTGATTTGAGATTGGTTAAAATAAAAATAGTTGTCAAGGAGCTGTCCTTTAGAAAGAGAAAGTAGTGGGGGTGGGATAGGAGAAAGAGGAATTATAGGAGGAGCTTAGATTTGATTCAAATGTTTTTGTGAGGATGAAAAAGTGAGAGGAAGAGATGAGAAGAGTGGAAAAGACCTTGGGAATAGCCCAGCTCATGCAGTATTGATGCGCCACTAAAGGATTGATGAAACAAATGAAGCATGTGATGGTACTCATGATGACGCTATGGCGTTAAGGTGGAAAGGATAGATTGAGCCTGATAGTTCGCTAGATGGCTTTTATTCCTGGGGAAATGTCAATGAATTGCTTGAGGTAGTTATTACGTTGGGATAGAAGGATGAGAGTTCTGGAGAAGGAGGAGACCGAGCAGGAAAGTCGAGGAGAGAAAGAGTCAAAGGGCCAAAAATACTTGTCATTTAGAGGAGTTGATATGTGATGTGGGAGATGGAATGGAGTTAGGGTGTGGGTGTCTGTTTGTGTATGTGTGAATGAGCTTGCCTTCCGAGTCATCGTTTTCGAGTCGATATGATTCATGATGGATTTTCAGCCAAAGGCTATGCTAAAACGCTGTCTTCTTCTATAGTCAAACACTTTTCCCCAGCTTTACATCTTTTCCTGCATTTTCTCTCGTCGGCCCACCCATATATATATACGTGTATACATATACCTTTCTTCATGGTTATTGAGCGCACTAAAAGCTTTTCCAGGAGAAAAAAAAACTTTTTTTTCCTTCGAGTGTCTTCACCACGTAAAACCGTCTGTATACATAAGAAATGGTTAGATCTAATAGCAACCCATAACACCTAACCCTAACCATCCTTTATTCCTCGCCTCTCTATCAGCCTCTTTCTCTCTCTCTCTTCCTAGGTGCTTTTACTCTTTCAAATATAAACTTATGTCACAGCATATATTTCATTCCTGTAGACTCTGTAGATTCACCTTAATGAGCTTTGCCCTCACCTCACGCTCACCCTTCTAATCACCATTCTATTGTATGTATATAGTCCTGGAAAAAATTCTTCAGCTTGCGCGTGTAAAATTGAATGGGGACACTTTTTTACGGTACTAACAATAAGTTGCACTATTTCAAAAGGCTGGCCGATGCAATGTCCTGGTCTTTTTAGGGGTGAAACTTTAGTGAAACGCCCTTTTATCACAAACTTGGTGACTTATTCGTAACATCATAACTTCCGAACGAATTCAAAGTATCAATTCATTTTTTTCTACAAATCAAGAACGGGTTCTGACTTACGAAGAAAAGTAGGAAGGTTTGTATTTTGACCTGTGACCCATAATGTCGAAACCATCATAAAATTTTGAAACTTACCATGAGCGTCATCTAGGGGATGCTAGAGGAAGCCCATAGCAAGTTGGACCTTCATGTAAAAGGCCTACGGGCCTCTGCCTTAAATACAACACTGCGGTGTGCATTTAGCATGACAAAAATAGGAGCGTCATCTACAGGACAGTGTGTTACTATTAATTTCAAGAGTCCAATCCAAATATTTTGAAGGTTTCCAAAATAGCAAATGAGTAAGATTTAGTCTACCGACATCGCTAATGTTTATAAAGATAACTAGAACCCCCACCAGCCACATACGTGGCTGGAAAGATTGAGTATGCGTAAAAACCTCACCGGCCAAAGCAATTTAGGTGAAGCTGAAGCTTTCACATGATTCATTGATACACGGTAATTAACCGCCTGATCTGCTGTGGAAGGACCGATATGCTATGATT